>CM039596.1:56492721-56739830 GCA_022457205.1 Saccharum spontaneum
TGCTCCTAATACTCCAACCAAGTGCTTCCGTTGTGGAAAGGAGGGTCACTTGTCTTATAACTGTCCTGAGAAGGCTAACCAGCAAACTCCTCAGAAGCAGAATAGTAATCAGAAGCCACCATACTACGGGAAGGTGACTCACTTGTCGGAGGAGACTGCAATGTCGGAACCTGAAGTTATGCTCGGTACGTTCGATGTCCACTCCATCCCTGCCACTGTTCTTTTTGATTCTGGAGCTTCGCATTCATTCATATCTCAAATATTTGTTAAGACAAATAGCATTCCTTTGTGTACCATGAAAAACCCTATATTAGTCAACTCGCCTGGGGGTAGTATGCAAGCTTCCTATCAATGCCTTCCTATTAGTTTAAATTTAAGGGGGGTAGAGTTCAAAGTGAGTCCTATAGTGTTGAGGACAGCTGGGATTGATCTTATACTGGGATTAGACTAGATGAAGCAAAATCAGGCAGTGATTCAGTGTAAGGAAAAGGCAGTAGCCCTGACAACACCGAAGGGGGATCGCATTAGTGTGGAGATCGTAGTGCAGAAGCCGCAGACAGCTACAGTAAATCGACTTGATGATAATGCTAATCAAGAGGATCCAGTTGTGGATGAATTTCCGGATGTGTTCCCCGACGACTTGCCAGGTATGCCACCCGACCGCGACATTGAGTTTATTATTGAATTATTGCCTGGAACTGCACCTATAGCTAAGCGTCCATATAGGATGGGGGTTAACGAATTAGAAGAACTTAAGAAACAAATAAAAGAATTGCAAGAGAAAGGTTTTATTCGTCCTAGCTCATCACCATGGGGAGCTCCTGTGATCTTTGTGGATAAGAAGGATGGTTCTCAACGGATGTGTGTTGATTATCGGTCACTCAACGAGGTAACCATCAAGAATAAGTACCCGCTGCCAAGGATTGATGATTTGTTTGATCAGTTGAGAGGTGCTTGTGTGTTCTCCAAGATTGACCTACGCTCTGGCTATCATCAGTTGAAGATTCATGCCACGGATGTACCTAAGACAGCATTCACCACCCGATATGGTTTGTATGAGTACACAGTAATGTCCTTTGGTTTGACTAATGCTCCTGCATACTTTATGTACTTGATGAATAAGGTATTTATGGAGTATCTTGATAACTTTGTAGTAGTGTTCATCGATGATATCCTGGTATACTCTAAGACTAAGGAAGAACATGTGGAACATTTGAGGTTGGTCCTGCAGAAGCTCAGAGAGCATAAGCTCTATGCTAAGCGTAGCAAATGCGAGTTTTGGTTAAAGGAAGTTGCTTTTCTGGGTCATGTGGTCTCTAATGGTGGAATATCAGTGGATCCTAGCAAGGTAAAAGATGTGTTGAATTGGAAACCGCCCACTGATGTGGGAGAAATTCGTAGTTTCTTGGGATTGGCTGGATATTATAGAAGATTCATTGAAGGGTTTTCTAAGCTTGCCAAGCCAATGACGGCGCTGTTGGAAAAGAATGCTAAATTTGTGTGGTCTGATAAGTGTCAGGTTAATTTTGAGGAGCTGAAGAAAAGATTGACAACAGCCCCGGTGTTAATTTTGCCAGACTTGAATAAGAGCTTCTCTATTTATTGTGATACAACCCGTTTGGGTCTTGGTTGTGTGCTTATGCAGGAAGGCAAAGTAGTAGCATATGCATCTCGACAGTTGAGGAAGCATGAGTTAAATTATCCTACCCATGACTTAGAGTTAGCAGCAGTGGTGCATGCCTTGAAAATATGGAGGCATTATTTGACTGGACATAAAAGTGATATTTACACTGATCATAAGAGTTTGAAGTACATTTTCACTCAATCAGATCTGAACTTGAGACAACGTCGTTGGTTAGAGTTGATTAAGGATTATGATCTGGAGGTACACTATCATCCGGGTAAAGCTAATGTGGTTGCTGATGCCCTTAGCAGAAAGAGCTATGCTAACGAGGTACAAGTAATGCCGATGTCAAATGAGTTATGTGCTGAGATTGAGCATCTAAACTTGGGTATTGCTGTTAATGCAGTGGAATTAGTAGTAGAGCCTATGTTAGAGCAACAAATACGCGAGGGTCAGTTGACGGATGACAAGATAAAGGAGATAGTAGGGAATATACCGAAAGGTAAAGCACCTGGATTCCGGATGGATGACAAGGGAACCCTATGGTTTGGAAAACGATTATGTGTGCCTGAGGACAAAGCTATAAGAGGAGCAATCCTACGGGAGGCTCATGAGTCCGCTTACTCTATTCATCCTGGAAGTACTAAGATGTATATGGATTTACGAGAAAAGTATTGGTGGCATGGTTTGAAAAGAGATGTTGCAGAGTATGTTGCACTATGTGACACGTGTCAGAGGGTTAAAGCTGAACATCAAAGACCTGCAGGATTGTTGCAACCGATGCAGATACCCGAGTGGAAGTGGGAAGAAGTTGGTATGGACTTCATAGTAGGATTACCACGCACTCAGAGGGGTTTTGATTCAATATGGGTTATAGTGGATCGTTTGACTAAAGTTGCTCATTTTATACCAGTTAGAACTACGTATTCCAGTGCAAAGTTGGCAGAGTTGTATTTGGAAAGAATAGTAAGTTTGCATGGAGTTCCAAAGAAGATAGTGTCTGATCGAGGTACCCAGTTTACATCGTATTACTGGCAGAAAGTACAAGAGTCATTAGGGACTAAGCTGAATTTTAGCACAGCATATCATCCTCAGACGGATGGGCAAACAGAAAGGATTAATCAGATATTGGAGGATATGTTAAGAGCTTGTGCTTTGCAGTATGGTACAAGTTGGGACAAGAGTTTGCCGTATGCAGAGTTTTCCTATAATAACAGTTATCAGAAAAGTTTACAGATGGCACCCTTTGAAGCTTTGTATGGTAGGAAGTGTAGAACTCCATTGTTTTGGAATCAGACGGGAGAGAGTCAAGTATTTGGTCCTGATGTGCTTAAGAATGCTGAGAAACAAGTAAGAATGATTCGAAATAACTTGAAAGCAGCTCAGTCTTGGCAGAAAAGTTATGCCGATACTCGACGGAGAGAGTTGACTTTTGAAGTGGGAGATTATGTTTATTTGAAGGTGTCGCCTATGAGAGGTGTGAAAAGGTTTAATCGGAAAGGAAAGTTAGCACCGAGGTATGTCGGTCCTTTTAAGATCTTAGAGAGACGTGGTGAAGTGGCATATCAGTTGGAATTGCCTGAGAGTTTAGCAGGTGTGCATGATGTGTTTCATGTGTCTCAGTTAAAGAAATGTCTGCGTGTACCGGAAGAACAAATACCGTTGGAAGAACTCACTGTTAAGGAAAATCTTACTTATGAGGAGTATCCTGTGAAAATCTTGGAGACAGCGGAAAGAGTTACCCGAAGCCGAGTTATAAAGATGTGTAAAGTTCAGTGGAGTCGGTATTCGGAAGCAGAGGCTACGTGGGAAAGAGAGGAAGATTTAAGAAAAGTATACCCACAGTTGTTTGAGTAAGCATCGTCCGAATCTCGGGACGAGATTCTTTTAAGGGGGGTAGAATTGTAACACCCTAAATTTTTGAAAATTTTGAAATAGGGAATTTGATTTAGTTAAGCCTATTTGTGTGCATGAAAATTTAGTAAGATAATATTTTTGTTTAAATAAAATCAAATATAGGGATTAAATAAGTGTTTGTGCATACATGCCGATGCATATTTTATTTGGTGATTGGTTTTTATTTTTAGAGGAAAATTATTTCAAGTATCTTGTGAAAAAGCATTTGAGATATTAGAAAAAGAAAAACGAAATAGGAATTTATTTTTCCCTGAATTCGGCCCGAAGGCCCGGCCTCCCCCTCTCTTCTTCTTGGGCCGCTCGGCCTTCTCACCCGAGGCCCAGCTTCTTTTTCCCCGCAGCCGCGTCGTGGGCCGGCCCAACCAGCTGCCGCACCGGGCCGTTGCGCCTCTCCTCCGTTTGTCTCGCTGACACGCCGGGCCCACGCCACAGTGGCTTCTCCTTCCTCGCGACGTGTTCGAGCCGGACTCGAACATGGAGTCCGGTGCCGCCCCGCCCCTCCCCTTTTCTTCGGCCGCACGCCCACAAGTCGGCCATAAATAGCGCCCAACCGCACCGCCTTCCCCCACGCCGCTACAAGCCGCAATCCGCCCTCGGGTAGAGCTTTCACCGCCGCAAGCAAGCCGCCACCGCCGAGCTCGGGAGCCGCCCGCTAGGAGGAGCCGTGCGCCACCCTTGTTCGATTTCCGGTGCCAAAAGCTGCCTTGGTGAGTCCGCAACGATCCCCTCTTCCTTTTTCGTGTTTGTCCCGTCTTGATTGGTGGCCGGAGCACCGAAAACGGTGAGTTCCGGCGAAAACCTCGCTGCCGGCCATGTCTCCACCGCGCCGGACACTGTAGCTGGCCGGAGATCCCTTTTCTCTCTCCCCTCGACAGATCTCGGCCGTTCGTTTCTAATCCGACGGCCCAGATCTTGAGATACCCCTTCGCCCGGCTGTTTTGCGTAAGAGTCCCTGGGATTTTTAAAGTGTTAACCCGCGGTCCATGGCGCCTTTGCCGGTTTACGCTTTGCTAATTAGAAAGCGTAATCTTCGTCGGTTTAATTGAAAATACGCTTTCAGTTATTTACAGAATTGCCACTAGGTATGAATAGGTCATAAAATCTCCGTTTTAACTCCGATTTGATCCGTTCAAGTTGCGTTAGGTTCATAATTTCATATTCTATCTATTAGTACTACTGTATAGTAGATTTTACACTTTTAAAATTCGAGGTTAGATTTAATCTATTACTTTAATAAAGTAAATCTTGTTTAAATCATAACTTTTCCGTTTTAGCTCCGATTTGCGTGAATTTCGCGTCTGTGTGATCCTAGAGCGATGTAGATTTGTTTTAAAAACTTTTCATCTTATTTTACTGCTGTTGGTTGTCACACCCCAAAATTTTTGATTTTGGGTTGTGCATAGAAAACACTATTTAAAATAAATGTTTTAATATTCGGATAAAATTTCCTAAGTTTAGTTTATGATAGCATCAATTAGTTATAAAAAAATAATATCTTTCTTCTCCAGCACGTCTTTATCTTTTTCCGCAATCAATATTCCTTGTTTCTCAGCTCAAGTTTTCATTGGGAGTTTCCTAAAATATTTTCTTTGTAACCCAAATCACTCTTTTCAGTTTCTCGTCCATCAATTAATCTCTACAAACTTCTTGAGAATTTTTCCGACTTTTTCTGTAGCTTGTTTCCACTTGTCTGTGAGCATAATCTAATTTTTAGATGCTCCAAAATTACCTTTCAGTGAGCTCCAAATATTTTATTTGGATTCCTCATGTTCCATAATATCTCTGGAAAATTTCCATGAATTTTCGGAGCTTTCGGAGTATTTTTCATGGCTTAAATAATAATTCTGGACTTTTCTGAAATTATTTTATCCATGAAATTAATTAATTCCGAAAATAATAAATACCTCATTTTCCACCAAAGCCTGTGTGCAATAATCCTAAATGCCCATTCATTTATTTACTAATGGGCTTTAATAATTAATTAGGCCTATTAGTAAAGATGGAGGGTGCAACGTCAATTAGCGCCATATCGCTAGTTGACATGGAGGTGGAGAGTTTTTCTCCCAATATATAC
The DNA here is from genome assembly GCA_022457205.1 of Saccharum spontaneum. NCBI lineage: Eukaryota > Viridiplantae > Streptophyta > Magnoliopsida > Poales > Poaceae > Saccharum > Saccharum spontaneum. The sequence continues at coordinate 56,498,337 of CM039596.1, forward strand.
GCACCTACCCCATGGGCAAAGCACACCAAAAACTACCGTGGAGGAGCCCCTAGTTTGGGAAATCTCTCGGGTAGTAAATTAGAATTTTCTCCCTTCTTATCGTGTCGCCGCCGCCGCTGTTGCCGTTCGCCGCCGCTATTGCCGCCGTCGCCGCGGTGTCTTCAGTCGTGCCAGCACCGGATGCCATGGACCCCCGCGCCGCCGCCATTGCCGCGGCGTCCGTGAAGATGGAGGAGTTCCGCCGCAACATGCTCGATTACACCGAGACGATGACCAGCCTTGGATTGATACCCTCGCGGCCACCACCCAAGCAGTGGTTCCCGCGCCAATGTCGTTCTCTTCTATTGAAGACGAGAATTGCCGGGCTGCTTCGAGCAATTAGCTATGGATCGCCAGCTTGTCAAGGATTGTCTGGACCACTACAACCGTCAGCATCCGGGCAATGAGTATGAGCCTGTTCTTGGCAACGTGACCCAGAATCCCCATATGCACAATGGCATTTGCTGGATCCATGGGAACTTCGTGGCTCGGAAGAAGGGCTCTGGTGTCTTCTCGTTCCTTACTGCTCCACGGTCTGTCTTCTTCTACGAGCTTGCTTACATGGATGGTTTCGAAGGAGTTGTCACATGCACCCCCGTAGGTATGGTCTACTTCCCTCTAGCTCGATGCATCTTCTCTTCTAGTTTCTCGTATGTGTTCGCTGGAAGATCATGCATCTCGTTTGCTAGTGCCAATCGTAGGTAAAAACTGGGAAATACCATAGCACCCTCCCGACTTTGCAGAAAAAAAAAGCTACCGCTGTGGATCCACCTTTGTGCATATTTTAGGACCCGTGCTATCATAGGTCATGAATGAATATGACGATGCATTCGATGGTTATAGTCTGTATGGTGTATTTATTTGGTATATAAACCTCATTAGTGGCATTCTAATGCTTTCTGTATAAACTAGAAAGCTGGGGCGCGGCGTTGCCGCGCCATCTTTGAGCTAAGTCGTTGTAGTTTGATTGAGCTCTATTTGATTTGACTCTTTTCCGTCGCGTTCGTACTAACGGTATAGCAACTACGTTTTACATGCGACATGTTATCTGAATTTATTTTATATTAACTGGAATAACGTGGATGCATCTTGCTTTTGTAATTTAAAACAAGCTATGTTTAAGTCTCGGCTTTTCATAAAAAAAATATACATATCATTGTGATTAATATCTACCTATTGTGTTCTGTTAATTAAATTTGTTAGCTTGAACACAATTGTATTAAATTCAAATTAGATGTTCTCACAATTTACTTTGTTTTTGCAAGCTAAAGAATAATTGGTATATAAAAGACACTGAAATATTTGTAACCAAAGTATGATTAGATTTAACTCGGCCTTTTAGTTAACATGAGATTTCTGTGATCTGAATTAATAATGCTTAACATAGTTTCACTTAATCGAAATAATCAAGCGTGTAGTTGTTTCTTTTATATAATATAAATGTAATTTGATTAATATTGATTTAATATCTTTTAATTAAAAATCAACCTAGGGTTGTAGTTCCGTCTTTTTGCTTTGCGACCATGCCTATGTTAGCTACACGTGAACAATGCCATTTAATATGTCACATGTTGATTAGATTAATCCTATTACTTTGATTAATAACTATGCAAACTTGGTTCTAAATAAAAGCAACATAGGACACTATCGATCTTTTTATAATTAATACTTGTCAACTTAAATACGTATTTATTAATTGTAATTGCCTAGTTTAAACATGATTTTTAAAGTTGGGTTAAATGCAATTTGATTAGTATTTATTCAATGTCCCTTGTAATTAAAAGTAATTTAGGTTTATCTCCGATCTTTTATAAATAATAAAATGTTAGCTTGGTAAATAACAACTTAAATATTTCTTTGTTAATTATAATTTATTTAGTTACACATAAAATGAGTTGATTAATGTTTATCTAATGACTATTAATTTATTAAAAACAACTTAGGTTTGTAACTTCGGTATCTTATAAATAGATGTTAATATGATTAATATCAACTTAAACGACTTTTCAATTATGACTTCTTAGTTTAAACATGAATCGTAAATGCTTACACTCAGCTTGTCACATGTTCTACCTTTCTAAAGTATAAATGTTTAAATGACTTAAATACTATGATATATTTATAAATAGAATATGGCTAAGGTATAACGTTAGCTTTTATAATTCAACATAATTTGGTTAGTTCCACTTTAGTGTATTTCCCTAAAATATATAACGCTTTATTTTGATAACTAAAATGAATCAAGTTTATATTCAGTCTTACACAGTTATGTTGCAATCGTCTCGATAGTCGCGTGTCCTCTTTAATGGTAGCTCCGTTATCCGTCGTTCTTGTGTTCTCGTGACCGTAGCCGATAGCTCTCTTATAGTACGTCGTTTTAACTTGTGTTGTGTATTGTTCTTAGTTTTCTATGTTTGCTTCTTGCATGTTTGCCTATGCGTGATGTTCGTTACAAGTAGAATGAAAACCCTCTGTGAGTGTTGAAGATCAAGAGGGGATGACCAGAAGATAACTGAAGGTTCTCGGAGCAAGTTGCTTTAGGTGTAAAGCAAGTTCAAGGTAAGTATAACATGGGACCATTCTTGTTGTCCTATTCACTGAAATTATCATACATATGCATGTGTCCTCCTTGACAACCATAGAGATTATAACTTAGCTATTGATATCTTGTTTCCTTGTCACCTATGGGACTTTGCATTGGGTAGCTTTTGCTAGTGCTGAACATAAACTATGATCTTGTAATATGATTAATGGAATATGCAACAACACTAAAAGATGACTTTTAATTACTGTTTAAAGAGGGCTAGAGCATGGGGCTATTTTTGGTGCTCTAGTTTCTCTCCATAAGGACTCATCTGTAAGCGAACATCCGGGACTTACAGTACAACTGTGAGGGCTATATGGCTCTGGCTTTAGTCAAGTATGAGGACCTTTTCTAGCTTGTTAGTGGTAACCTTCATGGCGTAAGAATGGCTTGACGAATCGGGTATAGTGCGGCCTCTGTCCTCATGTGTATAGGCTGCGCGTCATTGTGCCATTTGGAAGGGGGGCTCTACATCTGTTTGCCGAGTGAATCTAATGGCCCTAACTTGTTAGACGAACCTTTGAAAGACTTCATAGTGAACCCTGCCGACCTTCCTTGGTAGTGGGTCAAGAGGCTGATCACCTCGGGCGAAAGGGTAAATCATGACTCACAGTGAAAGTGTACAACCTCTGCAGAGTGTAAAACTGGTATATCAGCCGTGCTCACGGTTACGAGTGGCCTTGGACCCTTACGGAATAGATGATCACTAATGACTATAAATGTGTTTTTGCTGTTCATTATTCATCTTTACATTGATCATATGTTTATTGTGGGGTTAATGCAAACCTGATTCTACTCATGTAATAAAACTGTGACAATTAAAAGCTAAATGCAGTCAAACCAGTGTCTAACCTTTTGAGCCTCATGAACCCCATGATATATTTGCTGAGTTCGACATGGACTCACTCTTGCTATTTCCCACACCTCAGGATAGTCTCTGGAGTTATTAGGCTTGTGATCAACCAGTTAGTTTGTTCCTGGAGTGAAGTCTACACCCGGTGTTCGGAGTTGTCTTTCCGCTGTGTTGCTCTCTAAGGTATATTTTATACTATTGAGTTATGTATATTAAGCATTTGCCTCTTGGTATTACACTTATCTGTGGCTATATGTGAGATTTGACTCCTTTATTTCACATATAGTACATATCTGGTTTTGTTCTTAAAACTGGGTGTGACATTGGTGTACTGTTCTAATTGTAGCTTTGTTTGCTTTGCATGATTGCCTTTGGATGATTGTTGTTGACGTGTTAATCGAGAATAGACGGTGATCAGTTCGTTGGTGATCAAGAGTACTTTTACGAGTCGGATCAACAAGATCAGCTAGATCAAGGCAAGTATAGCATGGGATCATCCTTGTTACCTATTCACTTTAATTTACTTAATTCATGCTGCATGTGTCTCTTTGTTAAGGATGCCTTAGTATTGATCCTGTCCCTTGAATCCTAGGGTTATTGGCATTGGGTAGTGGCTAGTGCTTACATAAACAATGATCTTGTAATTTGACTAATGATATATGCAATAACTCTAAAAGATGCTTTTTAGCAACAGGGAACAAGAGGGCTAGAGTTATCTCTAGATTCCTCTCCGTAAGGACTTATCTGTAAGCGAACATCCGGGACTTACAGTACAGCTGTGAGGGCTACATGGCTCTGGCTTTAGTCATATAAGAGGACCTTTTCTAGCTTGTTAGTGGTTACCTTTATGGCGCAAAAGGGGTGTGTTCCGGGTTGGGTGTAGTGCGGCTCCTGTCCCTATGAGTATAGGCTGCGTGTCATTGTGCCATATGGAAGGGGGGCCCTACATTCGCAGGCCACAGAAACCTAGCGGCCCTAACTTGCTAGACGAACCTTGGAAAGACTTCATAGTGAATCTTGATTGTCCAATGGGGAGTCATGACCTCGGGCTTTTGGGGATCACGACTCACAGTGAAAGTGTACAACCTCTGCAGAGTGTAAAACTGGTATATCAGCCGTGCTCACGGACACAAGCGGCCTTGGACCCTTACGGAATAGAGATCACTATTAATTTACTTGTTTTTGCTATTCATTATTCTCTTTACATGATCATATGTTTATTTCGGGAATATTACCTATTCAAAGCTACTCAATTGCCTAAAACATGATCAACTAAAAGCTACATGCAGTTGAACCAGTGTCTAGCCTACTTGAGCTACATGAACCCCATGTTACACTTGTTGAGTACTTTTGTGCTCACCCTTGCATTCCCCACCACAGGATGGAATCCCGAAAGTGCAAATAGTGACTACTACTACTACTTTCCTGAAGATTACTAGACTTGTGGTCAACCAGTTGACGTGCCTGTGCTATGGAGCTAGCTACCACTATATTTATATTCAGTTTCCGCTTATTTATGTGAAGACTCTGTGATTCTATTCGTTATGTAATAAACATTTGTGATGATACTATTTATATTTGTCAACTTATGTGTGATTGATCTCTGGGCGCACATAAGAGTATGCACTCCATTTGTTCCTTAAAAATGGGTGTGACACAGGGTACGAGCACAACAAGGCACAGCACGTCGAGGCACGACACTTAGCAGCACGGCAGCTTAACCGAGTCGTGCTTAATAGTGCTGCCGTGCTGCTACCTCGGCCTAGGCACGACCCTATGGTCGGTCAGCCATGCAGTGCCGTGCTGCTAGGCACGGCAGTCTAGCATGCACGTGCCAGCCCGTAGCCATGCATCGCACTCGCAGCCATCGCGTCGCCACTGCGTCTTGGCTCCTGGCCGCCGCACCACCGCGCCGAGGCTGTCTCCACGTGCCGTCATGCTGCTTCACCACTGCGCCCCAGCTCCTACACATGGCTGTGCCAAGGAAGTGGCCAGGGCCGGGATGCGAGTAGATGGGAGGAGGAGGAGGATGCGACCTCGAGGACCTGGCCATGAGAGTCGGGGAGGAGATAGGATGTGAGCAGGAGCACCGTGGGGAGTCGGGTATGAGATAGGGTTGGAGGAGGAGCCGCCGCTGGAGATGTTGACTGGTGGGAAATATCTAAACTAGGGTTTGGAGGAGCTTATATACTCTCATCCAATGGCCACAACATGCCCTATGATCATCCAATGGCTAGAAAAGATTGGGCCATATCGTGTTGGCACATTAACCGTGTCATGCCCATGCCGGCACTACAGCCCAGGCACGGCCCTACATCGTGCCCGTGCCGGCACTGACACTATAGGACCTGTGCCCATGCCCTGCTATTGCCGTGCTTTTTCTGGGCAGGCCCATGTCGGCCCATCATACCTGACCCAGTTGGACATCTATAGCATTTACTTGTAGTAGCAGACAGATATGATCTAGAGACAGGGGCAAAGCTATATACATCCTGGTGAGCGCAAATGCACCATCCAAAATTTATGAAAACAATGGTTTTTTCTCAAATTTCACCATATATGCACCCTTAGCACATCTCTATGCACCCACAAAGCAAGTGCACCTACCCTGATTTGTTCTAGCTTCACCACTGTCTAGAGAGGCTCAAATTGATTTGCGAGGACAGGCTTTGCAACTGCATCGACACAAGTAACGTTGTGACCACACTGGCGCTCGCTGAGCGGCATGGTTGCCATGGGCTCAAGAATGCATGTTTTGATTTCTTGAAGTCGTCAAGACACCTGAAGATGGTCATGCCCATTGAGGGCTTCGATCATATCATGAATAGTTGGCCATCTCTTAGCAAGTAGCTGCTGGCCAAGGTTGCTACGTGTCCATGACGTCTCCCCACATTGCAACGTGCGTATGTTTAACTTTTAGGGCAAAGTGATGCTCTAGTTCTATTGTTGAGTAGTAATAATAATGTATGGTTGAAAGTTTGGGTCGTCCACCTTTCCTGATTAGCGAGAAGTTTTGTTTGATCTTTGCTTTTATCACTGCATTTTGAATTTAATGAGATAATCAAGATCTAGTAGCATCGCAACAGCTTGAGTTGTTCTTTTAGGATAAGCCAACAGTGTACTATTCACTAATGTAATGTATATGATCAAGAGTAACTCCAGCAACATTACATTTATATTTGTTTTATATTTATATATATGGAAAAACACAAGAAATTAGAATGGCATACCCAAACGTTAGACCAAAAAAGAAAATGAAAAGTAACAGACTGGTCGGGAGCCAAGGACGAAACCAGAACAGAATAGGAAGAAGTAAGAGACGACTGTTCACCATTAGAAGTTTTTTATACCTATATATACCTCTACAATAACTAGCAAATTGCCTGTGCATTGCAACGCGGTCAAAAGAAAAACAAATACTAATTTTTATTTGACTACAGATTTATGTGTAAAAGAAATTAATTATTGTTTATGTCAAAAGGGTTAAATTTTGTTTAGTGTGTGAACACCCATGACAGTTATGGTTCATCTCCACCTCATCGATCTCCTCAAACACCACTACTATCTTCTCTAGCTCGCACATGCAGGGCTCAACGTCCTTCCTCCGTAGCATCTCAAGTTTGCACTCCCACCGTGGCACAGTGTTGCTGCTTTCAGCGTAATGCGTGATACAAGACAGGGTGCGTATGTTTAGTATTCATTCAGGGAAAAGTAATGCACTAGATCTATTGTGGAGTAGTAATATGTTTGGCTGAAAGAGTGGTTTGAGTTACTTGATAAGTGATGAGTTTTGCTTAATCTGTATTTTTGTCATTGCATATTAGAATTTGCCGAGATATTCATGTTCTAGTAGCATCGCAGCATGTTGAGTTTTCTTTTTACGATAAGCATTTAGTGTACGATTCTAATGTAAATAGGACGCCGCCACCCCCCCCCCCCCCCCCCCCCCCGCCAAACACCCACCTCCCTTCATCCCTTTTTTGTACCCCTCAATAAGCCATCACTACCACACATCCCTTTTTGGAGAAGGACATTAAGCCTTTCCAGAGGTAGACACAGAACGCCTCTAATACAACGTCACTGGAAATCGCAGATTTATGGAGGCAACCACAAAGACAGACTCTGAATTGAACACCATAGGCAGGCGTCTTCGACTGACTCTGTTAATTGTTTTAAAAATCTAGAAAAAATTACAGCTGCAGCTGAGGCCGGTGCTTGCGATGGCTGTTGGGTCGACGCCGATGCCATCCTTAGTCCCGCTATTGTCGCCAAGGCTGTCATGGATCTGCGGTGGCTGCCAAGCTCGCCAGGCCTGCTATGAACCCATGGTCCCTGTGGCCACTTGGTCGATGGCCGCGAATGGCGCCGTAGAACCCGCCATGGCCACCGACCCCACCATAGACTTGCCATGACTGCCGAGCCCACCGAGTTTGGATCTATAGAGCTCATCTAACATATCTGTTGAAGAGAGGAAGAAGATTGAAGGAAGCATTTGGATTCGGGCAGCTGAACAACAAATCAAGCTCGACGAACTCGCCTAATGTGGATCCACATTAGACGCACCTCCCCAAGCTCGACGACGAGCTCCACTAGGAGGTGGCATTTGAAGTCGAGTGACGGAGCTCCATCAGGCAGACCTGCCATGGACGGGCATGAGCTCAAGGAAGACCTGGGACGGTGGCGCCGTGGCGGTGCTTGAGTAGGTGACGATGGTTCTAGTGGGCGGAGATCTGGGGGTTAGGGATGGCGGTGGTGGTTGGACTGAGCCGACGACCAAACTCTGGCAAGATGAGATCAGGAGCACACTAGATCTAGAGGAAGAAGAGGGAGAGAGAGACAGAGCATCGTGTAGGGAGTGTGTGCAAGTGCAGCATCCGGTTGGGAATGAGGGAGAGAATTTGAACTTAGGCTTAGTGACTTGAGTGGTTTGGGCTTTTATAGAGATGGGTTTCTGCTTGATTAGTCCCCCAAATTCCTATTTTCTTTATTCAGACTCCAAACTGGATGACTCATATTTGTTTTTCGATCGTCATGATGAGAGAAACACAATGGTGCAGTCTATTATGTACTTTCACAAAGTACCAAAACTGGCTTTGCCATTTTGGGAAACAAACTATACTGGAATTTCTGTGATCAATCTATTTTGTCCATATTTTGCCATCAACATTATCATAGATAGAGGTCTTCCAGTATCTGTTTGGATCTTGTGTTACAAAATTATTATACAGAGTAACGAGTTAAACAAACTTTTGCTAGCTTTTAGTACAAAGTTTTCCATGAACTTCTAATAATTTTGTCTAATAGAAGTGTATTTTTAGTACAGGGCGCATGTGTAGGCCAAGTCACTCAATCGTATGCCTTGTCTTTCTACACCTTTTCCTCTTCCTCCTACACGCCTATTACTTTTCCTTCCCTGTGCTCCCCTGGTGCTGCCTTACCTCATCTGGCTTCGGCAGTACCCATGCCACCTTGACCGCCACCATTTACATGAGCCTTCTGTTTCAGATCCTACTCCAAAAGTTGATTTATTTGGGAACACAGATAATACTCAGTTTCATGAGTCATATATACCACAATAACACTATATAAGGTTAAGTGGCAGTGTGTTAACTACTTGGTATAATAGTATTTAGGAGTTATAACATCGCCTAAGACATCTTAGAAGAAACAAATTTAGTCATTAGTTTTGTCTGCAGCAATATAATGGGACAGCCATGTAGCTAAATCCTTCTCCAGACTCGAGAGTTGAGAACACTAAGTGCACAGACAACACCCAATTTCCAACCAAATTCGACAGTTAAAGACTACCATAGTACTAATCACATTATAATTTTGAAAGATGACCTAAGAAGATGCAGTTTGAATATCACCTTTGAGTTCCCAAAACAAAAATAAAAGAGACAAGATGTGTAACCATTGAAGTTTGTGGCTAGGAAAAAATGTGAATGACATAAATGTAATAAATTGCAAGCTGAGAAGCGATCCAAGAGATCTTCAATAGCCACTAGTGGCTAATATATGAACATTTTTCCAGTGTTTTCAAGATAATATCCAAATGTGCAAGGCTTTTCAATGATATACTTGAAGCAACTAGATATGAAATTGTAAAAAGAACACAGCAATTCATAGCATCTGCTAATCAATATCCGTTGCATGTGACCAATATGATGTTATGAACACGATGCTGGATGCCCTAACTCACCACAGATGATAACTATGCTACTCGAATAACCATGCATAGTATTCAGCAGTTCCTGTTGTTACTTTGTTAACAGGTATATACATGATTTACAAAACTTCAGAACAAAATGGTAAAAGTATCAAATAGATGTTCCATGTTTTAAGCTCATAAAAGAATATCATTGAACTTGTTTGCCTAGACAATGTTTGCATGGTAGGCTGCACAAAGTTGAAGAAGCACACTTTTGTTCGCTGGGTCCACATGCTGCTCAATGACAGGACCAAACCTACCAGGAAACTGGGCAGAAAGTGTGGCCAAGAATGTGACCACAAACTGTTTTGTATCATTTACTTCTTTCAAAAGGTCATCTTCACTCTTTCCAGTATATTGAAGCCGTACAAATGAGACAGAATAGCTTGATGTCTTCTGAATATCCACTGCATCAGTACCATCATTTTGCTCTTGTTGTGCCCCAACTTGATTTTCTCTGGACAACAGTGAGACAATACTGTCAAGTAATTTACCCCACGACTGGGCTGCAGCAACATCCAACAGCACCGCAGACTCAAAGCAATTTTTTCGAAGCAACTGCTGTCAACTTAACTTCAAGAGCTCCTTTGATCAGTTGGAGGATGGGAATCCAAAATCGCTGAAGGATTTGAGTGAAAAGATTTGGCTGAATTGCATCAATAGAACTGACAAGAACACTTGATCCATATTTGACCACCACTAGTGACATGAAAACCACGAGCGAGTTTACAAATTTCATTGTCTGTCTAGTCTGTAGCCGAATAAATAAAGTACTCCATATCTCACTTATATATGGGTTCAGAATGTCAAAACCAACATTTTCCACTATTTCCTTTTCTAGATGGTTGATGGAATCTTTACTTTCAGACTGGCATAGGATTCTTAGTGATATGAACAAATTAGATTTTGGTCCAGGAGAAGATCAAGTTTTCTGGAAATTTGGTGCTCTGGGCCGTTTTACTGTTAAATCTGTTTACAAAGCTTTGAACATAGATGATTCTGGTCCTTATCATAAAAACATTTGGAAAGCCAAAATACCTGCTAAAATCAAAATTTTCCTGTGGCTCTTAATGAATAATGCAATTCTTACCAAGGACAACATTTTGAAAAGAAAAGGAAAAGTTAGTCCTACTTGTCACTTTTGTAATCTAGATGAAACAGTTTCTCATCTGTTCTTTCAGTGCACCACGGCAAAAGCTGTTTGGGCGATAGATGCAAAATGCTTTGGGGCTGATAATGTTCCCAGATCCATAAGCCAATGTTGGCTGTGGTGTGATAGATGGTTACCATTTGGAAAGCAATTCCACACTGTTGGCGTTGCTGCTATATGTTGGGTGATATGGAAAACTAGGAATAAGGCTTGTTTTGAAGGGAAATTGATTAAGAACCCTGCTTCTATCATATGTTTGTCTTGTGCGCTCATGGGTTACTGGGCAGGATTATTCATGGGCAAGGACAAGGCGGCGTTGGAAGCCGGAGTGAACACCATGATGCAGATTGCAATCAAGCTCCTGGGTAAGGTGAAGCAGGATGGGAGGCTATGCCTGGTGGAAAAGCCTGATGACAATGCGCAGGACTGAGTGGATGGCGATGAAGATGGGTTTTCATCCAAACCCAGGACATGTCGTTTTCAGCTCTAAAGTAACAGTATTGATCTTCTGGGTGCTTTCTGAGCACGTTAGGTTGAGTTTTTGGTCGTTCCCACATTTATGGTTGTCAGGTCATATGGCTTGAGATGTTAGCTTGGTTAAACTGTCGTGTAGTTGTAAGTCCTGCACTATCTGGCATGTCTGTTGCTTGTCTTATCCTCTGAAACAGTCCAAAAATGCTCTGTATTTCCGTTTTCACTAATGGAAATGGGGGATGCCTCCGGTTCCAAAAAAATGTAGAATGCAGAATCTTCGGTGTCGCTGCTTGAGAGGAGACTACGAGATATTGCCAAGATATGTAGAAGCCTGCCCTCTTGGTTTAGCTCATTTGCAATTTTCCTAAGGAATGTCGCAGCAAGCGAAACAAGGCAGGAACACATGGTGGCCGGTCCCAAGTGGCATTACTTAGAAGGACACCAAATAGCTGCATGTAATTCTGCGAGAGAGGTGGTCGGCTCAAAATGACGAGTTGTGCAAATATCTGAAAAGCATATGGCCAGAACTCTGAGATGTCCTCAACCAATATCCTCCGGAGTGATCTCATGAACAATTTGACCAGCTATATTAGCAATCCCAAGCACCTGCATCGGGCACTTCATCAGGTAGGGGTTCTCATATGAATCAGGGAAACCTAGTGCTGTGGACAGGTTCTGAATGATCTGTGGAGCAAATGGATTGATATCAGCAGCAACATAACGAGGAGACCTGGTGTTTCAAAACGAAGCAGTCCATAGATTAGGCTAAAATGTAAGTCAGCATTTTTATTTCCTATTTATTTGCACAGTAGTATAGCATGAAAGTAAAATGGAAGCACATAAACGTAATACATCATCGAACAAGGTGCCTATAACCAGAATTAGTATAATTTTTTGCATGTCATGAGAATAAGCACATCTTTTGTATAGAAGTAAAATACATAGAGTAAATCAGTCAGCTAGCATTAACATTTCAGTACTGTGAGCAAACATATCTAGCAGTAAACCAACATTAGGAAGATTAACCTATCAACTTCTACAATAAGAAATTTAGTGTACCAAACATGGCATATTACCATGCATGTCAGAATGCAAGGGTGCACATTAAGGTTCTTATTCTCAGCCCATAGTGCTAACTGAAAGCTGATGCACCACTAGAGTACATGAACTGAAAAGGCGGAGTAGAATATACAACTAACAAGAAAGGCAAACAAGGAGGGTTCTACCTTGTCAATATCAGAGACTCAAAAGCATTGTTTTTGTCTACTCAGCAAACTAATTCAGATTGGCAAGAAAAGAAGCAATCCAGCACTAAAGGAAACTAACCCACGTGGCACTAAGGAACATAATCACCTGCTTCTCTGACCCTCTATACTAGAACCAGAAAAAACACTGGCACAAAGATCAAACAGATTCAATTGTAACTGATTGAGCATTGAATAAACGATATCACTCTAACAGCACAAGTTCAACGTGTAAGCCACTTATTCCTAATTCGTGTACGAAACAACTGTTGATAGATTATATGGTCGAACACGAAAGGCATCCCCTATGGAACCACTGGTAAATAACCAACAAGAAAAGAGGATATGTATCACATGACAGCCAAAATGGGGGTTGTCAGCATTTCACGCACCTAGTCACTGTGGTCAACCCTTGTACAGGGACAGCAACAGCATCCTTGATGATCAGAAGGTTCTCGAAAAAATTTGCAGCATATGAACGAACAACATTGGACTCATGCGTCACAAACCTCACCACGCTTGGTAGGAGTGCCAGTGCAGTGGCTTTGGGAATCTGATCCCTGAACTCCTTCAAGAACCTGAGCACAGTTGCCTTCAACATTGGCTCAGACTGCCAATCAGGGGCCTGGAGCTCGGGCACAATCACAGATGTAAAGAAGCTCTCCATGTCAACCACGGGTGTGCCGCCACCTGTGGCACCAGGCTTCAGCATTAGAGCAATAACAAGGTATATTGCAACATCCTTCTCCTTCCAGTTGTTTGCCCGATTAGCAGCATATGCAGCCAACATCTGCTGGACCTGTGCTGACACAAGTGCAGCCACCTGCTCCCAGTAGTTCGCTGCAAGGCCTCGCAGCAACCGGCACGCTGCCCACCTAAGCGTATCTGCATCGCTACCCTCAGAGTCACGCCTAACATATTCCACCCAATTGCCCACAAACAACTCCTTATCCTCATCCCGCAGGCGCAAATTAGGCACAACAACACCATCACATATCTGCTTCATTGCCTCAGGACTCCCAAATAAGGCATGGTGCACGCTCTCGGCAACTGTAGTCAAGAACCTTATCGCAGTAACGGCAAGCTGTGCACGGGATGGAGAAGCGGTCTCCGCCATGAGGAGCACCCACACGGCCTCAACAAACTCCTTCAGGTATCCCCTAAACTCGTCCTCGTACTTCTCTATATAAAGCTCCAGGTTATCACAGACAGCAGCACGGAGCGCGTCCGGGGCACCATCTGCCTCAACAGGCGGTCAGTAGGATGTGGTGAGGAAGGCTCGCAACTCTTTCATCCACTGGCGCATGTTATCCTTGAAGAACGCAGGCAGGTCGATGGAGTTAGGCGAGTAGAAGATCTCGCAGCAGAGGCGAAGGCACTCAAATACAGGGCGGAGCACGAGGGGGTTGGCCGTGGTGGCAGCAGCCTGAAGACGGCGGGAGGCAAAGAGGAAAACCTCGAGGTGTGGGGCGGTAAAGATGTCATTGTCAAGGCAGTACTTGAGGTCGAGGCGGAGGGCTGTCGAATGCATTGCGGAAGCGGGAGATCACTACAGCATGGCTGTTTATAGGAGGCGTTTAAAAATGCCTTTAAAAATCATCAAAATGCCTTCAAAAACCTTTTTAGGCATACTTCAAAATGCCATCTATAAACTGGACTCAAAAGGTCTTTTAAGGCATTTTTTCAAAATGCCTTCCAATATCAATATATAAAGGCATTTTCTAGATGCCTATGATACCTTTTAAAGGCGTTTTCTATAAGCCTTCAAACATTGATGGAGGCGTTATTAAAAATGCCTCCAAAACCAAGGTAAATCAGCACAATCCATTCAATAATGAACCAATGTGAGCACACATTAACAATGTATATATCCATCCAAATATTAAAATCTTTCATAGAGACATAAGTTACTATCTCCAAATATCCATAAAATAGAAAAGTAAACATGATCCTCAGTACTGTATACTTTAGGTTCTCATTCATGAATGATGAATCCTTAGTCCTATTGTTTATTAGGTTCTCATTTATCAATGACAAGTTTCCTGCTTAAAAAGCATGACATGGTCACATCAAAACTATATACATATGCTAGTATAAATCCAATTGGATAGATATTGCCCCATTGCCACTGTCTTCACTTGGTGATTGGTCCTGTTTGCAACCAAAAGAAAATATCCCAATAAGTATCGGAAGTACATAATGATGCATGCAACAATATTAGTGACTATCGGAAGTACATAAGGATGCATGCAACAATATTAGATGACTGAATTGCGTTAAAAAAAATAGATGACTGAATGAGCAAGATAGATGAAGAGGTGGGTGCTGACATGAAAAATTTCAGAGGTATGAGTAACTGAACAAGTGAAAGGATCTGAATGAACAAGTTGTACAGATGGAACTGCAGCATATATCAAAGAAATGCAAGGCACAGAGGAGATAGCAACCAAAACAAATAATTCATCGGGATCAGCTTTATCTTGTCATATTAGCCACTAAAATATACGACAAAATTTATGTGCCCTCCAGAAAAATATACATTTGGTTATTTGAGATTTAGGGACTGCAGCAAAGGGCCAAAAATATGCCCTCTAGAAAGGCATAGTATCAAGTCTCACTCAAAAAAATCGGTGAGCCTTACTGCTATATTGCGAACCATAATTGAATGAAAGTATCTGTGTTACTTTATCACTACTATACTGCTATATTGCGGATGTCTACATCTTAGGTAGTAACACTAAGAAACAGAGAAAATATTCATAACTGCATGGCAGCAGTACTAAACTAATGTCTACAATCTGACCCTGAATTTTCAAAACTGACTTCCAAAAACAGGAACTTAAAGTAAGAGATTCTTACTTTAGTTTGTACTAACATCGAGATGTTGTTATATGTATGTTGTTGCTGCGACTTTGTACAATCTGGGATGATGTAGGTTCCTTTGGTTTTTCTTTACACACCTTCCCATTTGCCTTGTTTTCTGCCAAATTCTGTGAAGCAACTTGGTTTTTCATTACACACCTTCCAGCATCAGCTTTGTCAGATTTTGATGTCGATCTTTTAAGCCCTCGAGACTCTCTTGTGTCCACTGTGATTTGGCTAATGGAGCTACAAAACTGTAGCGAAAATATCATATTTCAAGCCAAAGTTGAGTAAGTGTCGATGCTTAAGATAGAGTCATACCTTGGAGTGCAATTGACTGCCATTTGAACAAATGATCTGCAATGTAACAAAGTAAATTTGATTCAGTTTCAATATTAGCAATTAACGAAATAACCATTTTTAAGTCCAGGGATCATACATTTTGCCGAGGCCATGGTATGCAATGGGCGCTAGCACTTCCAAGATTTTGTATCTTCCCATATGCACGAGGTAACAGGGTTGTCTGTTTATAAACTATGCTCACAAGTACCTCAATGTAATCCGCCAATGGTTGGCCATCATTAGCTTTAGCTTTCCTATCAGTTTTCTGAATGGTCCCCAATGCCACCAGCTTTTTACTATTTGGTGATGCCAAACCAACCTCCATACCACACTTTATGTCTTTCAATTCATCCTACAAAGATGACTCCTAACTCTGTCATCTATCTACTATTTAGTTAGAAAAGACTGACAGGAGAAAAGGCACAGCAGTCACCTTATGAAGTGGTGTCTGAAATCTTCTTTGCTTCTTTGATGTCTCTTGAAGGCTTTGTGGAGGTGTTTTGTCCTTGGAATTTCCTAGAAGTGTGTGTTGTGTTGTCTCTCTCTTTATTTTTTGCAGACTTTGCATCCTAACATTTCCAGTTTCCTAATGATTGAAGAGAAAACGAATTACAAACTGCATCTAATCAGTAAATCAACTCAAATGGACATAATTTACCTCAAGTTCTACTCCATGTCTCTTGTGTGAATGTGAAATTGATTCTTGATTATCATCATCCTTGTCATGCAAATGTTGCCCATCTACTGTACCAACCCTTGGACTAGTTTCAATAGAAGGGCACTTTTGGGAACTTGAAACTTGACTTTTTAGTTCACTGTATTGCTGCTGCAACTTAGTTTGATTTGACATTAGGGTTTTCACCACATCCCAAAGCTTCTTATTTTCTTCTTTCACTTCCTGCATTTCAAATAAAGCTTCAGATATGCGAGCGGAGCCCACACCACCTGCTAATAGACCTAGGCCAGTCCTCCTTCCACTCCTCTCTTTTGGGAACAATGTTGAGAATAAATCCTTGTCATGGGTATCCTCAGCAGTCAAAGATGGGTCTTCTTGAAATCTTCTTCGGATTTCTTCCTTCAAAAAAGTTATGAAAAAATAAAATTTTCAACCATAAGTAAACTAATAAACCAGTAGGAGGAAGAAAAGAGAAAACAGCATACAATTTTTTCAAAGCTGTAATCATCAATTGGCTGTCCATTTTTTCTGGTATGTGTTGCTATATAGAGCTCAGCACGGCCTATTTGTCTTCCTTCCTTTAGTTCCTGTATTAAGAACATTAGGTGGTAGCACACAATGGCAAACAATGATTTAAGGTCAACAACAATAATGGCTCTGCAATTAGGAAATACCATTTGATCTAAAACAACTGCATTACTTCTCGATCCAGTGGTGTGCCTTCCATTTAGTTGCAGTGCCCTAGTGGCCTTGTTCTTCTCAGATTTAAGCTAAATAAATACATTAAGTTGAGGAAAGAAATTAGCTAGTATAGCAAGAAAAAACATCATGTTATCAAATAAATTAGCTAGTATATCAAGAAAATACATTGGTAAGGCTAGCGAATTGTACAAGATGGCGATGACTAACCATAAGATCGTGGGTGAAAGTTTATAGTGGTTTTGCTCTGCATTTCCAACTTAAAATCCAGTAAACTGTGAACATGTTCCCCAACTTGATCTTCTATGTTTCAACAAAATTATCCAGTCACCAACTCGTGCTACTAGCTAGTAGTACATGTCAATATCATTTTCTTCCATTTCTAAAATTCTAGTACATACTACAAAGGCTGCTAGATAATAGTACAAATTTGTTAATTTTTTAGCTAGTAGCACATGTCAATTCTATAGACTAGAGAGGCTGCCTGCTAGAAATAATAATAGTACAAATGTGCAACTTGATCATAGCAACAACATACCTGTCCCGCATTTGATGTCCAGTGATTCACCAGCCACTCCCATTGAGGTGCTGGAATCCTTTTCCCACAACCATTACTGATATTTTGTCTCCTAGATAAATTAGGATCAAATTACTTCCTCTTCAAAACAACCTTGAAATCTTTCCACTTTTTGCTTGCAGACTTCAAAACCCAAGGCTTGTAAGACTCATCAATGTCAAAAAATCCCTGCATGAATTTACATTTCTAATCAACATTAACTTTCAAAATCATCGAGTAAATAAGTGCAGGTTGTGCCTATGTACCTTTACAATTGTCCACAACTTGTCTTTGTGAGATTTATCTACCTTACTCCAATTTTTGTGTCCTAAAGAGATTTCTTTCCCTCTAACAAGGTAGTCGCTCCTCCCGTCCATCGTGTCCTCCGTCCTCCCTCCGCACTGCCGTCAACGCGAGGGACAGCGCCGCCACAAACTCCCTCCTCGCCGCTGTGGTGTCGCTCTTCTCACTACAGCACGTCTCAATATAGGAGGCATTTTGCCAAAGGCATTTTATTTAAAGTGCCTTAATTTATTGTTGTATAAAGGCATTTCTCTCAAAATGCCTCTAAAAGTATGCTTTTTAAA
The DNA here is from genome assembly GCA_022457205.1 of Saccharum spontaneum. NCBI lineage: Eukaryota > Viridiplantae > Streptophyta > Magnoliopsida > Poales > Poaceae > Saccharum > Saccharum spontaneum. The sequence goes on from CM039596.1 coordinate 56,516,614, forward strand.
GGCAAAACTAAAAAATGCCTTAAATAACTGTAGTTTATAGAGGCATTTTACTAAAAATGCCTTAATTGCTTGCAACAATTTGAGGCGTTTTAACAGAACGCCTTCCTGTTGCGTTTGTAGCTCTGTCAACTCGTAGAATACGAGTACTCCATCCGCTCATGTCTCTTATTTTAATTGAAAAAAATGTTGGAGACCGTGAAGGACAACGTAGGCAACAGGTCACGCTGGAGACCGTGAAGGATAAACTCGTATTCAGCCCACGATACACCGGCTGTCCATCTCGGCCCAGGTCCAGCTTGTGAAGGACAACATAGGCACACTCCAATTCATCCCGTTTTCCTCCCCGTTCACCTGTTGCGATTCAGCGTCAACGAGACCGTGGGGAGGCGGCTCCGATCTAGTGCAGCGACTCCGATCTAGTGCACTGTGGGGGAGGCGGCGCGACTGTGCCGGGCGTCGCAGGGAGGACGGCGTGGCTGCGAGGAGGCGGTGCGGCTCCGTCGGGCGGCGTGGCTGCGAGGAGGCAGTGCGGCTCTGTCGGGTGGCGCGGCTGCGAGGAGGCTGGGCGGCTCCATCGGGCAGCGCGGCGCTGCGACCTCCACTACATCAAGCCTGAGGCGTTCACGAGTGCTCGCGAGCTCACCCACGAGGAGGTCGTCCACTGCATCTACCGAGTAAGCTGTGCCTGCCGAGATCCTGACGGGCTCCTCCACTAGCATCGAGCATCGCTGAGTTCCTACTTCCCCAAACATCTTCTTACTGCTACGACTACTAAGGCAATACTGGTATATCTCCATAGTCACCAATCATCTAAATCATCTGTTGAGACGCTAATTGATTCAAAATGTGTTGCCAATTTTTTCTGTTAGATTTGATCTGTGATAAATAAAAGTTGCTAGTTATACAAATTTGTTCAGTTATAATAGGTGTCCTTGTCTTCACCTTTTCAGCACTAGACAACCTAATAGCTGTAGAGAGATTTAGAGTGTTGCAGCCATCATGGACATGCAGTGGATGAGAGAGCCTAGGTAATACTAGTTAGAAATTGCTCCTGTTTTTTGTTTCCTGTGTCGAGTACAAGTCCTTAGCAAACTGAATTTTCATTGTTGCATCTTAGATGGTCAGTCGAGTATGATGAAGGCCTTCGCAACTTTATAGAATTTGTCTTTGCCACATCAGCCCAACAGAATAGGATACCTTGTCCTTGCCGTGACTGTGGAAATAATTATTGGTTAGAGGCTAAAGATGTCCAGGAACATTTAATTTGCATTGGGTTCATGGATGGATATTCATCATTAATTCATCATGGCGAGGGCATGTCATCTGTACCAAGTCCTGGTTTGCGCTCACAATCAGAAGACAACGATGCTAAGATTGATCCAATGGAACAGATGCTAATGAAGGGTTTTGGGATGTATGATGCCCGTGCTTTAGGGGAAGAAGAGGGATTTGAGGATGAGGATGATATTGATGCTGAAGCATACTACAAGTTAGTCCATGATGGGAGCCAAGAGTTGTATCTAGGCTGCAAGGCATTCTCAAAACTGCAATTTCTCATTAGGCTCCTTACCTTGAAGAACCGATGGGGGGTGAGCAATGGTTATTTTCATGAGCTCCTTTCTTTAATTAAGGACGCACTTCCAGAGGGTGAGGTGTTGCCAAAGAACTTCCATGAGGCCAAGCGATTTGTTAAGGCTATTGGAATTGGTTATCACTGCATTGACGCTTGCAGAAATGACTGCATATTGTTCAGGAAAGAATATGCCAACGCCAACTCATGTCCAGTGTGTAAATCAAGCAGATGGAAGAGTGTGAAAGGTGGAGTCGATGGAAGACGTGTCTACAGAGTTCCTGCAAAGGTGGTTCGACATTTTCCACTGAAGAAGAGGCTCCAAAGGTTATTCATGTCTTCAAAGACATCACATAACATGAGGTGGCATAGCGAAAGTCGCACGAAAGATGGCTTGCTACGTCATCCGGCAGACTCTCCAGCATGGAAGAATTTTGATGCCACGCATAGATGGTTTAGTTCAGAGGTTAGAAATGTTAGGCTTGGGTTGGCAACAGATGGTTTCAACCCTTTTGGGAACATGAATGTGTCCTATAGTGTATGGCCTATCATCTTGATCCCATATAACCTTCCTCCATGGGTTTGCATGAAGCAATCGAATTTTATTCTATCTATTCTTATCCCGGGTAAAAGGGCTCCAGGAAAAGACATAGATGTCTATATGCAATTAGTGATTGATGATCTCCTTGAATTATGGAAGCCTGGTGTAATGACTTATGATGTATCTTGTAATAAGAAGTTTCGCCTACATGCTGCACTACTATGGACAATAAGTGACTGGCTTGGACGGGGAGTATTATCTGGAGAAAGTATAGCATCATGCTCCCATTGTCTCACAGACACATGTTCACTGCGGCTGAAACATGGGCACAAGACCTGCTATATGGGACATCGTAGATTCTTAGATGCTGATCACAGGTTCAGATTTCAAGCTAGATTGTTTGATGGGACCCAGGACTTTCATGAGCCTCCTATTCAACTTTCAGGGCAGGAAATATCTGAAATGACAAAAGACATGGTAACAGTATTTGGAAAACTACAAAAGGATCAGAACAAGAAGAGAAAGAGGAATGCTGAAGCAGAGGAAGTTAATGAGAATGACTTATCAAAAGTATTCAAAAAGAGGTGTTGCTTATTTCAATTGCCATACTGGAAGACACTTCTTGTGCACCACAACATTGATGTTATGCATACAGAGAAAAATGTCTATGGTAACTTAGTCAATACATTTCTTGATGTTGACAAGAGATCAAAGGATAATTTGAATCCTCGCCTTGACCTCCAGGAAATGGGCATACGACTAGATCTTCACCCACAGATAGAGGGGAATAAATCATACATACCTCCTGCACTATATTCTCTGAGTCCAGAGGAGAAAAGGATGTTCTGTCAGGTTCTGAAAGATGCAAGGTTCCCTACTGGATATGCATCCAACTTGCAGAATAAGGTTCTTATCGAGGAGAAGAGACTAGTTGGGTTAAAGACTCATGATTGTCATATTATAATGTGTGACCTGCTACCCTTAGCTATTAGCAAAATTTTACCAGATAGAGTTTCCATGCCGTTGGTTCGTCTTAGCAATTACTTTAAGAAATTATACTCAAAGGTTATTTGTGTTAGTGAGATTGAAAAATTGGAAGCAGAGATACCTGAGATCCTATGCCAATTAGAAAAGGTTTTTCCTCCTTCTTTCTTTGATATCATGGTTCATTTGACTATCCATCTTGCTACAGAAGTAAGGCTTGCTGGACCAGTGCATTACCGAAACATGTACCCTATAGAGAGATGTCTATCTAAGTACAAATCCATGGTTACAACTCGCAGCCATCCTGAAGGAGCAATAGCTGAAGGCTACCAGTTCAATGAGAGTATGACATTTTGCTCACGGTATTTGCAAAGTACCAGCAATCATCCTTGTGCCTCAGCAAGCCATCTACCATACTTAAAAATAGTTGGTCTTCCTTTGTCGGGGTCTTCTACTTGTGAATTATCCTACATAACTTGGATCCAAGCTCACAGATATGTCTTGATGAATTATCCTCATATTATTCCATTTATCGAGTATGTTGGTAACCTCTTCTTTATCCCCTGCATACTTTCTATATTAGTATATATATAGAAGCCTAATTCTCCTTTCATTCTGATGTAGAAAACATCTAAATGAGCTATCTGCAAATAAGAGAAAAAAATAAACGTGACATTGAACGTGCCCATCATAGCAGCTTCCACAATTGGTTTTCAGACCATGTAAGTACCTATAATATTTCCCACTTTAGATTAGGACACCACATTGTTTTGACGTCATTGAATTTTTAGGTTCAAGGGCTGATATCTAGGGGTAATGAGATCTCTGATGAAGTGAGGCTCCTAGCACAGAAGCCTTATATGATGGTCAAAAAGTACAATAGCTACTCTGTAAATGGTTACACATTCCACACAAGGGGTTATGCTGAAGGCAAAGCCACTCAATGTGATGCAGTGGCACTTGTAGCGAAAACATCTAGTTTTTCAAGTTCAAAAGATAACAACCCATCTATAGGAGATGTTGCTTATTATGGCCGTATAATAGAAATAATTGAATTAAATTACTCAAACATAGGACATGTGGTTTTGTTCAAGTGTGATTGGGTTGACAGTGTACATCAAGGTAGAGGGGTCCGAAAGAACAAGTTTGGGACAACACAAGTGAATTTCAACAATCTACTTAATAGTGGTAACGACATCTTTGATGAGCCATTCATCTTAGTAACACAAGCGACCCAAGTTTATTATGTACAAGATCTTGTTGATACGGACTGGCATGCTATGGTTGATGCAACTCCAAGTGATTATTTTGATATGGGTGCTAGAATTGATGACAATGAGGATGAGACCGATTCATATTATCCCATAGAACCTCAACCTTTACCAACTGAAAATTTGAGCAATGATATACCTAGTCATGATGAGGATGAAAATTGGATTAGGAATGATATTGATGGGACCATTGTTGATCTACTAAGGTAAAGGTACCGCTGACTCTAGTGCTCTCACTGCTCCTTCCTATTCCACTTTCTAGTACACTTTTAGCTCAACTGCTTGTCACTGCTTGTTGTTCCATGTTTACTTTGTTTCTGAACTGCTATAACTGAAGGAAGCTAGTTGTCCATAATAGTGCATTTTCTGATGCTATAATGTTTCACTGGTTTTGATATGTTTACTAATGTATATTGGATAAAATTATTGCAGTAAAGATGGACAGAAAAAGAGCAAGAGGAGACGTAGGTAAATATCCTTGTGAAGAACCTGAAACTAGCAAAAAGAGAAGGCTTAATAAGAAATCTAAATATAGATTTGGAGAAGCCAACATTGCACCATCAAAGATGTTGAAGGTGATAATGGATCGTACCATCAAATTTGCTAAATTTTCTTCTTTAGGTTTTCTAATATTTTTTATTTGTTTTTCCAGGTCACTTCAGGAAGCGATGAAGATGCCTATCCAAGCAAATTCATGGATGAACAGAGAGATTATGAACGGTTAGTCTTTCTACAGAATCAGCAAGGAGATGAATTGAGCAACAGTGGTGAGGATGAAGATGATGATGAATATCAGTACACTGAGGAAGATGCAAGTGAAGATGACTCTGGATATGAAGATGAGGAGGAAGAACTTGAAGATGACTTAGAGCGTGCAAATAACTTTCACGAGATCAATATGCATGGTGAGTCTTTGAACACTGAAAATTGAGTTTTTTTCCATATCAAACATTGATGCAATAATTTGTTTTTACATACCAAAAGAACAACAAAGGAATGTGAGAGGGCCAACTAAGATGAAGCGGATGTGGAAAGAGTATGATCCTAACAGCAAGATCCAGTTGAAGTTTAATAGGCGGGGAAATCGTAGGTCGCGGCGGCGGCGAGAGCCTCGGAGAGCTGTGCCTGGATGAGGGGCGGGGCACTGAGGAGAAGCTGGAGGAGGTGCGCCTTGACGATGTCGTAGTCGGAGGCGGGGAGGTAGTTGGCAGCGGCGGGGGCGTCGGTGTCAGGCTTGGGCCACCAGCGGCGGAGCAAGCAAGTTCTTGAAGTGGACGGAGGCAGTGTGGCGGGCCCGCAGGTCGTGGCGCGGGGAGGCGGCGAGGCCGAAGAGCGCGAGCGCGAAACCCGGGGAAGAGGCGGAGGAGGAGATGCTCTGCTCGGCGGCGCGGCGCGCGTAGTCGTCAGGTGACAGCGACTGTGCGAACCAGCCCGCGATGGCGTCGTCGAGCATCTCCGGCGGCACCTCCATTACGTGCCGCCGCGGGCCGGCGATCTGGGTGGGGAGTAGGGTAGCGATTTTTGAAATCCTCTTTGCATGCACTTTGCAATCTTGCAGAGGAAGGGGAAGAAACAGGGACGACGTGTGAAGGGAAGGAAAAAAATGGGAAGCGGTGGTTATGGGGCCTAGTATGACACCGCAGATTTCATTTTTTTTAAAAAAATAACGATTCCAACAATTGTATGTTTTGATCCATAAGAGCAAGTATAGTAAAAGGTTGCAAGCAGGCTGTATGTTAATGTGGAGGAGAGAGAGGACAAGCGGGCCGTAAACTTATAGCCGGCTGGGACACAAGAACCATAAAACTTTGCGAGAGAGACGAGTGGACCACGTATATTAATAATGAAGTGGACCACGTATATTAATAATGAAGATGTAACCACTATATGGGTGAACTGAGAGACAGGTTGCAAGGATTCATACTACCAGGAGCCGAGTATATATTATTAGCCTTGCTCTAATGCGACCACGAGAGCAACTTGTGCTTGACTTTGAAAAAAGTTACTAGACATGATTTTCAATGACTCTTCACATCCAAAAAACCAGAAAATTAGGAGTTCATTAATTGTGATTGTGATGGTACTTCTATTTCTGTCTTTACTAGTCTATCAACCCAAGCTCTCGCACGATTTATATACAATTTTAGGAGATATAGAAGCATTAATTATTATTTGATCTCTGACTAATAAAAGTTACTTGTATTAAATAATATAATTTTTTATTTTCTAACATGGTAGGCATAAATATACCTGTAGTGTCTATTCAGTTATGATAAACTAATATATTATTGATCTACTAGAATAATGCACATGCGTTGCATGGGAACATAAACCATATGTGATTTTGGAACCAAACCCGTCAACCTTCAGGCATCTTGCAAGGCTATTGTTTTGGTTAGTATTCGGATCCGACGAAATCGAAGTTTTGAAAATTTTGAAGTTTAAGGGATTAAAAATAATATTGAACTATGACATTTTTAGAAATATTTTTCACTTTAAAAATTATTTTCCATTTCAGCATAAATATTAATTATGCCATCAATATTTTTTTTGTAAAAAGGAAGATATAAAAACTCAACTTGGGCAAGATTATTGCTGGCAGAGACCTTTGCGCGTTTAGTCGGAGATATTAAATAGAGACATGGCAGAGGGGCAGGGGCTTGTTTGTGAGAATGCGTACATGTTGGGAATTCAACTTCGCCACAAAACACAGCCCCAAACTCTGGAGTATAAAAAAACTCTGAAACTTTGTAACAATATTTGATTGCAGGAAAAAAGGAAGGTGAACACGTTTTCTTCACATCACGAGGAAAAATTTAGCTTCACCAAGAAATAGAAGATCAAAGAGCAAGACTGAAGCGATGACAAAAGTTTGGCTTCACATAGAAGAATTCAACTTCGCCCAGCAAAGACAAAAGAAGAACAGAAATCAGAAGACCAAAATTAGAGCGAAGACAAAAGCTTGACTTCGCTATAAGAAAACCAACTTCGCCAGCCAGTGATGTCGATGGAAAATGAAACCAAGAGAAGCGAAGGCGAGAGTTCGATTTTGTCTAGCATTTTAAAGGGTCGAAGAAAGATTCTGCTAAAGTCCGGACGAAGATCAGGAAAACTAGAAACTGAAAGTAGAAGGAATGAATGCTTAGAAAGAGAAAATGACCACTTCACCCTTATAGCCAAGAAGGGTCGTAAACATTTGAATCAGGGGCAAAATAGTCATTGTATGTAAAACACGATGACCGTGACCCTATAAATAACCCCTGTGACATGTATAGTACGACTATAAAATGAATATAACTTTGACTTGTATCTAGAACATTTTGATGATTATGTGAATTGTGTCACGTGACTTCACCCAACAGTACGCTATGCAGTGGAATAGGTTCACCTGTGGACCGAAGTGGGAAGAGAGAACGGTCCAGTATGGGCCTTGACCATGGTGGGGAGGATATGGGCATGTGAATCTTAAGTTCTCGACGGTTGATCAACGACTCGTGTGCATTGATTTCTTGTATTGGTAGTGTATTTTAGATTTTCTTTTCCATGAGAAATTGTGGTATATGACGTCATCTTGATGTCATGCTAATATCAGGCTCCAAGAGCAGAGCACGTCCCCTCTCGGCCGGCGTTGGGCGCGGCGTTACTGCACGCACGCATGCGCGCGCGGAGGCAGCGTAGGGATCTACGCAAGGCGCCTAGCCGGGCTCAGCTCCTGGAGTCGCACCGCTCCGCCGGCATTGGGCGCGGCATCGCTGCGCGGCGGAGGCAACGCAGGGGTCTGCGCAAGGCGCCTGTCCGGGCTCAGCTCCTGGAGTCGCTGGAGCTGACAGCGGTATAGCACCGGGTAATGGCGGTTGGCCGGCCATTGGGAAGACTCGATTTAAAACCAGCGGGCTCGATTGGCGGGGGCGAGAGGGGCCTCTGACTAATAAAAGTTACTTGTATTAAATAATATTTTTTATTTTCCAACACGGTAGGCATAATATATACCTGTAGTGTCTATTCAGTTATTATAAACTAATCAATTATATATTGATCTATATGTTCTTTCATCCATATCCATGGTATTTTCCATAGCACGGCACCTATGTCTATCTTAATATATTTTGTTAAAAACTTATCCTATTCATGGATCTGCCGTAGGAGCTGACGGCAACAAAGGCGGACTAGAAGGTGATCTGTGAGATCTTAGGGCAACCTCAATTGCAGTTTAGGAATACTAGCTAGATGGGACTTAGAAATAGTAAAAAAAAATACTGCAATAGAGAGTTATGTGAGCTATGAAAGAGTTGTTTCTAGGAAATCGTGCTAAAATAGTTATTTGGCAGTCGCTAACTATTTGTTCTCTCTCCTTGATGCCAATAGAATTCTTTGTGGACTACTATTTAGGAACCATTGGTGACGTCCTTAGCGAGCCATAGTTCCTTCAAGACAAGCGCATTCATGCCATTGTGAAGGAGGGTAGATCCGCAGAGCCAGACAAGGTGTCCCCTTAATTTACGTTTGATGAAAACCAGGGGTTGAGCCCACGGAGGAGGTTCAACACTAGCTGAGGCGTGGAGACGCTGTAGCCGACGTCATGTAGAGAGTCGGCGAGGACCTTCACGTGCTTGCAGTAGTTGGTGACGGAGAGGTCACTCTGAACCATCGAGTTGTTATGGGAAACATGATGGGAAACGAGAATGGGAACGTTACATATCTATCTATGGTTTATTTTTTAGAATTGCTATATCTCAGTCGGTTGTTATGGGAGCTGTGAACAACCGATCTTTTTACACCTGCAGCTCCACGCGGAGGCCCAGCAGGGGCCGTGGGCGAGCACCCTGCACAGCCACGAGCCCCAGGGCTCCGTCTCGTCCAGGCGCCGGCTCGCTTCAGGAGGTGGCCGCCAGACGGCGCCGTAGGGCACGAGGCTGGCGTGGAGGAAGGGGACGTGTGCCACCAAGCTGGGACGCTCGAACAATTTGTATTATTTTCTGAAATTTGTGAACAAATTGATATATATTTTTCTGATATCTACAATCAATAGAAATACTTTATAATTTTTCTGAAAAAATTAGCATATATTTGTATTATCTCCAAATTATACCACTGGGTCCAATAAATTACATGGAAGAAAGTCATTGTTAATATAGTAATAAGATAGTGTAAATATAGCTAGAAGACAGTGTAAGTGCATGGAAAAAATTCAGTTGACACGAGGTGCCAAAACAACTTAATGTCACCTGGACAGATTCTTATTTTTTTCTATTCAATTTAAAAGTTATAATTTATTTTATGATGACTATGACATCCATAATTTAACTTAACATTGTTAATAATATGATAATATCCTATTAAGTTTGTATCAATTTAAAATACACCACCTTGATAGTTCTTCTTCTCTTGTTGTAAATATTTACTGTAAATATACCATTATTTTAATTTCATCCTAGCCATGTGTTGGTAGACTTACATATCAAGCTCCGTGATTTCCTTTCTTTAAGTTTTGTTGTGACTTTCTTTGAGGATCTATAAAAATATGTATTTTTAATATCTGATTAAAGTTAGTTAGTTGCCACCATGTCAAGATTTGGTTGTCCGTTGATGATTATATCAGATTGTACTACTATGTGCATACAACTAGGAGATACATTTTTTATTAAAATTGGATAATAAATTGCTCAAGGTTGAAGTCTATGATTTATAACTAGCAAACGTGCTCATGTGTTGCACGAAACCCAGTACATCTTGAAATCGAACTCGGTATATTTGTTGGACACGAGTTGTTCAGCGGGAATCATAAATCTGTGTCTTGCACGGGATACGGAGGGTGTGAGAGAGGTCTGGAACATGCCGGTGCATCGCATAAAACTCAATACATCTTCGAATCAAACTCTGTATATATTTGTTGGACACAAGTAGTTCTAACTCATATGAACACATGTTATGAATTTGTGTTGTGTACAGGATAAGGAGGGTGTGAGAGCAGTCTGGGAACATGCTCGTGTGTTGCACGAAACCCAATACATCTTAAAATTGAACTTTGTATCTCTGTTCGCTTGGCTAAAAAGCCATGGCTGAAAGTACTGTTCACTGATTTGTTGTGAGAAAAAAACAATGTTCGTTGGCTAAAAATGTATGGCTTATAAGACAAGCGAACATGGAGTTATTCGTTAGACTTGAGTTGTTCTAACTCATATGAGCATGTGTCATGAATCTATGTTGTGTATGGGATACATAGCGTGTGAAAGCATTATGGGAAGTAAAGAAAAGCAAGACCGCATTTTATAAATGAAAAAGCAGTTTAGAAGAAACACTTCACTCTTTAATATTAGGTAGAGTACGAGATATATAAGGATCGTAATAAGGGTTCAAAGGCCCGTGATTACTGCTTTTATTCTTTATTTTAGAAATTTATAGGAACAAACTCACGAGCCATGTTACAACAACTCGCTCCAATGACGGTACAAAGTTCGATTCCAAAACATATTGATTGTTGTGTTATTATATATAACACATGCATACATTTGCTAGTATAAAATTCCAAAAAATATATTTATTTTGTTGTAGTGTATAAAACACACGTGTACATTTGCTAAGAACCGAAGGCTGAAATACTGGATGGATATAGATAAGCAAAAAAAAAATAGGAAACAAGAGTAGAAAAAAATTAGACGGCCACAAATGGGAAAAAACACAGCAAAGAGAAAACGACTAAATACTATCAGATAGACGTATGAAAACCAAAACGGGAAAAAAATAATCATCCGCCTAAAGAACAGGAAACCGAAACGGAAACGAAAAAAGGAAAAAAAAAACTGTCTAACCCAAAAGACGGGAAGCCCTATCTATCCAAAAGATGACAAAAAAATCTTTACCGACCAAAATCAAGGGTATTTTTTAGGAATATATAAAAACGGGGCAGCTAGCGCCTGGACGCCCGACTCCAGGGGTGCGTCCGGACGCTGCCCCGCCCTGCGAGTGCCACCGCCCGTCCCGCCCTGCACGCCCCTGCCCCACCCCCCACGGAGAAAAAAAGATCGCGACCCCCGCCTCGCCCCGCACGGAGAAGACCGCCCCGCCCCCCGCACGGAGAAGAAAGGCACCCCACACCTCCCGCGCGCACACGGATCTGTCCCGCCCCCAACCTCGCCGACTCTAGCACCTCTGCCCTCACCACTAGCTCATCACCATAGTCCACCCCCCGAACTGCAAACAAGGGAGAAAAAAAGCTATTGCAACATCGAAGGGCGCCTGATGAAACAAACGAAAAAGCTGTTGAAACAAAATGAAAAAAACTATTGAAACATCGGAAGACATCTAATGAAACACAAACAAAAACTAGAGAAACAAACAAAAGAAATTGTTGAAACATCGAAAAACACCTAATGCAACAAAGGAGAAAAAACTACTGCAACAAGGAGAAGACAGCTACTGCAACAGGGAAAAAGAAAGCTATTGCAACAAAGGAGAAGAAAGTTGTTGCAACAAGAATAAGAAGCTACTGCAACAAAGGAGAAGAAGTTACTGCAACAAGGAGAAAGAAACTATTGCAACAAAGGAGAAGAAACTACTGCAACAAGGAGAAAAAAGTTGTTGCAACAAGAAGAAGAAGCTAATGCAACAAAGGAGAAGAAGCTATTGCAACATCAGAGAATCATGCTTCATATCATCTGTTGCATGTAGCTTAGATCTGCCTCGCCACAAAACCATAGCTACCATCAAAACCATAGACTTAGAGGAGGGCGAGGAGGAGGAGGAGGGGGAGGGAGGGGAAGAGGAGGGACCAGATCGAGATCCAGAGGGGGAGGCGGGGGGAGGGCACCTCAGATCCAGATCCTTCCCCACCTACCTCATCGGAGCCCATGGACCTCACGGCGCACGAGGACGAGAGCACTAGGGAGGGAGCGGAGGGCGGCGGGCTCACCGGATGCCGCCGCCGTCGCCCCCACTCCAGTGGCGTGGAGGCCGAGCATGTCGCAGCGGGGGAAAGGCGCGGGGGAGGAGGGAGGGGACGAAGGAAGGAAGGGGGAGGGGAGGGAGGAGGGCGGACTTGCCACCGGAGCAGCACAAAGGTGCGCGCGGGGAGGAGCGCGTGGGTGGAGCGGATCAACCGAGAAAAGAAATGGAGCGGGGAGGAAGGAGGCGACCGAATCGACGAGCGGATAAGGACGAGCGGGCAGGGCGGTCGAGTGGACGCATGCTCGGGTGCGTGCGGTTGAGTCAGGTCGTGCCCGTCAGGTGCATCCGACGTCGTCTAGACGTCTTCACCCAATCAATTCCGATATAAAAAGCGGTATCAAGTTCCACCCTGATGGTGATCGCGTAGAGAATGCAGATTGGATAGCTATCTTTCTGCAGCATGATCATACCGATGCTGTGGATGTCAAAGCTCGATACAAATTCGGTGTTCTGGACTACAGTGGTGAATCGGTGCCGACTTTCAGCCAGGAAACATCTGTGGATGACACCTTTTCCTCCAAAAATCCATCCTGTGGCTTCTCCAAATTCGTTAAAAGGAAAGACCTGGAGGAATCGTCTTATCTCAAAGACGATTGCCTTAAAGTAAGTTGCATTGTCATCATCTCTAATGGCATCAGCACAGAGCCCACAATGCAGTTTGTCGTCGTGCCGCCGTCGAACATTCATCGGCATCTTGGTTCCCTCATCTCAGGAGCAGAGAGATGTTTGCTGCACACAGAAGCGTGCTGGCCGCAAGGTCATCGGTTTCATGGCAGAGCTCTTTGGCCCCATGAAGGAGAAGACCATGAACTGTATACAGATACAAGACATGGAAGCAAGGGTGTTCAAGGCTATGCTCCACTTCATCTAAACTGACACCATGCCCGAGATTGACATGGAGGATGTGTTTGTGGTCACTCAGCATTTACTTGTAGCAGCAGACAGATATGATCTAGAGAGGCTCAAACTGATTTGTGAGGAAAGGCTCTGCATGTGCATAGACACAAGCACCGTGCCGCCGACACTGGCATTCACTGAGCGCCATGGTTGCCATGGGCTCAAGAATGCGTGTTTCCAATTGCTGAAGTTGCCTAGCGCTCTGGAGACAGTCATGGCGACCGAGAGCTTTGATCATCTGGTGACTAGTTGCCCATCTCTTATCAAGGAGATGCTGACCGGGATGGCTACCTGTCCACAATGTCTTCATACGCTTGTTCCTGCATCTCATGTACATGAGCTTCAAGGATGGGCAGGATGGGGATGGGGGTAGCAGCACAAGTGCACACTTATTGCCATATAATTCAAACAAACACATTTGTTACAACAAATTAGTTGGTTGTTGAACTTTTTTTGTGCATTGTAATAAACACCTTAGGTTTGCTAGTTGTGTTTGAAGATGACTTTGTATATGTCATCGTAGAAGACCAAATTTAATGTTTGACTTAGATGATGTTTGCTGCTTCTGCGTTATCTGATTATGTGTTATTGTCAGATTGTAGTGTGGTAAAACTCCAAAAGGATGTTTTTGTTATTGTTTTCTTTTGGGGTGTTACAGATGGTCAAAGGGGTGGCACATCCAGACACGGCTTGAGCCTAATGAAGGCATGACCCAACAGCACGAGGAACATGCAGCCCCCTGCACCTTCCAACCCACACAACACCATCCGAGCTGGCTGAGGCCGAGGCTGCTCACTCTGGTGGAGAAGGTGTCACATGTGGCGCCATGTTGGCCTAGGCCGCATGCCTAACATCCGACTAACAGATGCCGCTGCCAGCGCTGGTGGAGAAGGGATGAGAGGGGTGTCGGCATTAGAGTTGAGCATGGAGGAGAGTTGCAAGCTGTGAAGCAGAGGAAGACGGCGTGCAGAGGCTGGGGAGATGCGGAGCGAAGAAGGCCAAGAGTGGAAGGAGCGATTCAATTCGTAGTGCAGAGAAAAAGTTGAGGGTGGCAACAGCTAGAGGAACCAAATCAAAAAGGTACTCTTCAGGATGACATACTGGCTCCGGTTTTGCGCTCCATTGCAATGGCTTGATGAAAACAGGGTGCTTATCCAAGATGCTTGCAGAAATTTAGAGTTAAAAGCCATGTTTATTTTTTCTTCAAATGGTTGGAACTTTAGTTATCGCCTTGGGAGCTAGCTAGTTTGCACCTGTGTGAGTTTCGTTTGGAGTGAGTTTGTAATAAGCTTGGTCTGATGCTTCTCTTTTGTGAGAAGATGAAGCCAGAACATTTGGTTCTATTATCTAAAAAAAACAGCTAGAGAAGTTGCTGGTGTGGAGATTTGGTGCTGAAGGATTATCTATTCATGCAACTTTCTACGAATTAGTAGTTTCGAGGCATAAGTGTAACCATGATTTATGAATTTATGGTACTTTTCTAATTAATTTTTTCCCTCAAATATTTTTTAACTAATCAAACTTTTATTGTTTTGCTACTTTAGTCTGATTGCACTAACATATTATAACACGATTTTTAACACAAAACCTTATCTTTCTAACTCTATGAATTTTCATCATAAAACATCTATAAAATTTTCGCAGCAACGCATAGGGTATTATCTAGTATTTATATATGAGATCTAGGTGCGGGTGACTACTGTGATGGGCCGTCGTAGGCCTCTACTAACCGGGCCGGGCTGGGTAGGCACGGCATACTGAAGGAGGTGCCCAGGCACGACCCCGCGCGCTCATAGGATCCAGCCGGCACGTGCCGGATGGCCATCTGCCTGTGCCGTGCCTGGGCTAAACTGGCACATGCACGACAGCCATTAGGGCGTGCCATGCCTAGGTTGGGCCAATTTGCCAGGTGGCTGTCTACAGTTGGAGGCAATGAATTGATGTACAACATATGCTATACCTAACCATGCAATGGCGATGTTTTTTTATCGATTTATATGCATTTTGGACTAGTTGTGAAATGTTGGATCCTGTGATATGTTCAATATTTTGGAGTTATAATTGTTTGATTCGGTATAAGAACTGCAATCTGGCTTCGGTGTTTGTTCAGCTCATCTAGAGCATGGCTACATTGAGAAAAACCATCAGGGATGAAGACTAGAAAAATCTTGATACAACAATTTTGTGTCTTTTTTATGTATGATATTTTATATGTAATTAGAGATATATAGTGTATCAAAGTTCTAATAATTCCCCCCTTCCCTTCTGAAAGAAGGTCCAGGTGACATTTGGGTTGCAAAGTCGTGGCCTCATTGATTATCAACAACAATCTGACGGTTGAGAGAGGTCCGCGAGAACTGGACTGATTTATTTTCGTCACCTCGGTTTCATATTGGCCAACGACTCGGTTTCCCTCTGTATCGCCCATATGACCATGCATATTATCTCGGTTCACGCTCCTTCGATATGGGCACGTGCATGTCGTGCTCCGTGGTTGGCAGCGGCGATGCAAACAGAGCCTCAGCCATCGTCGCCCAGACCGCGATGGGGTCGCACGTCCTCAAGATCGACGGCTACTCCCGGACCAAGGGACTCGGCACCGGCAAATCCGTCATATCCGAGCCCGTCGACATCGGAGGCCATCGCTGGTGTATCAGGTACTTCCCTGATGGTAAGCGCACAGAAGACGCTGGTCGGATATCCTTCTACCTGTATCTCAATCACAGCAATCCAACGGGGCAACGGGCGTCGAGGCAAGGACAATCTTTACTCTACTTGGTCGGAGAACCTGTTCCGTCGATTGTAGTTCAGGCAACGGCTCGATATGCACTTTCAAGAACCTGGACATAGGATATGAATCTCCAAAGTTCATTACGAGGAAGGCCTTGGAGGAATCAACCTATCTGAAGGACGACTGTTTCAGAGTCAGGTGCGACGTCACCGTCTCCAAGGGGATCCGGACAGAGGTTACCTCACAGTTCGTCACGGTGCCACCGTCCGACATGAACCAGCACATAGGCCGTCTCCTGTCGTCCGGGGTGGACGCAGATGTCACGTTTCAGCTCGGCGACGAGACATTCGCTGCGCATAGGCTTGTGCTCGCCGCTCGGTCATCGGTGTTCTTGGCGGAACTCCTCGGCCCCATGAAGGAGAGGAACAGACACATACGCATTGATGATATGGAGCCAAGAGTGTTCAAGGCTATGCTGCACTTCATCTACACCGACGAGTTTCCTAAGATGGACAAAGGTGATATCTTAGCCATGGCTCAGCATCTACTCGTGGCGGCGGATTGCTAGGTATTATCTGGACACAGGCTGAAGCTCATGTGCGAGCACATGCTCTGCGAGTGCATCAGCACTAACATGGTGATGACAACATTGGCGCTTGCAGAGCAGCATGGATGCAAGGGGCTCAAGGATGCGTGCTTCAGATTCCTCAAGTCTCCGAGCAATCTAAAGACGTTCATGGATGGTGATGGGTTTCAGCATCTGACAACCAGTTGCCCCTCTCTTCTAAACTAACTGCTCGCCAACGTTGCTCGCTGACCATTCGACACACTACGACAGTACTATTTTATTGTCTAGATGGTTAATCAAGCAAGCCAGATAAATTATCTAGAATATGCACTTGTAACTATTAGCAAGGAAAATTTTGCTATGGGACATGGTTCAAATGTAGAATTTGAAGTTGGACACCATTAACATCGAAATTTGCTGAGTACTATTATAAAATTAACCAATGAACACCATACTGGTTATTTTATTTGTTTTTCATTTGAGAGAGAGAAGATGAGGAAAATATCCTTTCTGCCACTTCTTCGACCTCTGCCGCTCTCTCCGTCTTCTGCCTCAGCCGCCACCGCTTGCTTCCTCCCTAACACTGGCCGCAACAGCTAGCTCTTCCCTCTCCGCCACCCCATGGCACCGGAACAGCCGAGCCTCCCCACACTTCCCTGCCAGCCGGAGCAGCCCTCTGCCTCCACGCGGCACCACCCGGAGCCATCCAGTCGACATCACACCGACATCGAGTCGTCGTGTCGAAGTGGAAATTCTGACAACGGTGGCTGGAGTTGGAGAACGCAGTGAAGTTGGTCGTGGTCGTAGATACACGTGACCATGACACGCGCAGCCGAGCTAGCACGTCGGCAGTGCGATACGGCAGGAAAACAAGGCGGCGCTGAATCTAGGTTCCGCTCTTCATGTGCTTGTGCGCTTTTGTCCCATCGTTCATGTGCTTGTGCAAGTCACCATTGAAGTTCTTGAATGAAGTGGACATGATCGGAACTCCACGTTGCTTGGACAGTGCCATGTCACAACCATCTGCGAATGAGATAACTTCTAAAAGCTTCCCCAGACCTCGTCCAAGCGACTGTCGTGAACTACCTAGGGTCGTTGGCCTTTTTCTTTCCTAGTCTAATGCCGGTATCTTATGGGGATGAAGTCACTTACAAGGACCCCGATGGTCGTCTTGTACGGGCCCAACACTGATAGAGGCTAAACAGGCTCCCCAGCATCATCGAGCTCCCAAACTACCAATCTGCCGGCCTTTGGAAGCTTGCTCCGGGTTCGCTTGGTGACTACTCTACTATTTGAGCCGCATGCCTCTGGGGGATTCTTGGTGCCATGCCATGGGAAAAAGCTTACTATAAGTTTAGCCCCAGCTCACTACAATTTCTTACACTGATCGATTCATAAGTAATGGCGACACTTATCTCATTGCCCCGGTCGAGGACCAAGTACGAACTAGGGCTAACATCTCCACCATGCTCAGATTGCCCCTCCTATTCGAGCCTCGACTTTCCTTCGTCACCCTGCCCAGCTTCATCAGTTCATCTTGACACATGGTGGACTGCTGACAACGATGAGAGGTGCAACTACAAGAAATTTTAAAAAAGGCACATGTAGTTATTCATAACCTAATGACTCATGTTTGATCAAAGGCACATGTTTGTTTGGAAAACACTATTAAGCAAATACTAGTACATGTCATATAACCATATATAATTTATTGGACAGCAGCTAGCAAACTTGATGGGTTATAATCATGAAATTTTTGGACAGCTAAGGTACATAAATTCCCTACAGCACTTGTATGCAACATTCGTTCACATGGTTAGTACCAAATTTATAGTGGCTGACCTGATATACAATTTTGTAGTTGAGAAGTTTTTGTTTTGATGTTGTTTGGAGTCGCAAATATTTATTTTAATTTCACATATTTTGAGATTCAACTTTCTGAAATTTACAATCTCAGATGGAGACGCATCCTATACCAAAGTTATAGTGCTTGCCAATATTTAAAACATTGTAGCTGAAACTTTTTTCATTTGAAGTCATTTAGGGGTTGAAACATTCAATAAAAGATTACGAGATGTTGACAAAAAAGATAGATATCTATATATACTCACAAATGTGTGTATAGACTAGTGATAGAGAAGTGCTCTAGGCCCAAGGGTTTTGTGAAACCATTAATATAGGCAGGCCGGTTAAGGTGTCCATCTCAGTTAATCAATTTACAGAGAGCTTGCGACCTCCTCTGAAAATGGCCAATTAATAATAGTGACCATTTGCTAGAGGCTGCTGTGCTACCTGTCTCTAAAAATTGATTTTGATCGTGTCTGAAAGTGATTTGTTTAGTTCGCGGATAATATTTTTGACCATGGCTCGAGTAAGTTTTGAATATTAAAGCGAGACCATAACAAAACTACAAAGCTAATTTCGTTCGAATAGGGAAGGCTAAACCTTGGAGTACTAGTAGAGAACAGACTTTTGGTCCGCATCGGATTTTGCCTTTAGTCTCGGCATATTTTGCGTCCAGGAGTAAAGGAAGAAGTAGTCCCTGTTGGAGCTACCTCCAGGGGAAGATTTGAATCCCAAGAATCTCTAAGGAAGTGTAAAACTATTAAGAACATATGAAGGTAGGTAAAATCTATGATTACCCCAAGGAAGCTAGAACCTTGGGAGTCTATAACCCTACTAGGGAAGATAGTATTTTTCGATAGAGTTTCACCAACACTGCCGTATAGGTGCCCTCTCATTCCTTTCTAGTGAGGTAGAAGCAGAGAGACCCATCTCTTGTTTATCTCACTTCTTTTATATCCGGAATGTTTAGGCTTGTAAACTGATGAAACCAACTAATTTCGGTCTGAATTTTGTAACATGTGATGACTTTGGTGATTGCCACGACGTGATTGTTGTTTCCGGCGTCAATTTTATCAGCAAGAGGCTAATTTGCCACCATTATCTACAATGGAGAGGGGTGCTCTAGGGCAATCCCTGTGAGGACAGTAACTCTGGGTCATAGATCATATCATCGATGGTTGTGGAGAGAAAATCAAGCATCTAACATGATCAATCAATATGCAGCAGATACGATACCTAACGATGGAATGTTGATGTTTTTTAATGATTTGTATGCATTTTGGATTGGTTCGAAAACGTTGAATCCTACAAAATGTGTAATGTTTTGGAGTTAATTATTGCATTTGCCATAAGAGCAACTCCAGCATGGGCACCCAAATCAGGGCCCCTATTTCGTTTTGGGTGCTCCCCTCTACTTTTTTGGCTCAATTTTTTGCTTATACTCCAACAGCAGCACCCAAGTTTAGGCCCCAAATCTATTCCGGTAGAGAATGACAGACAAGATCCACCTGTCATTATCTCTTTCTTCTTCGTCTATAAAGGGACTGATCGACCGAGCCGATGGATCTGACCATGCGGGGGAGGGAGAGGGAGACGTGTTGCTCTGGAAGAGGGACCTGGTCGGGTGGCGAGCCATGCATGCTCGCGCTCGAGCCTTGGCCAGGAGGTGAGCTTGCGTCGAGGGAGCGGCAAGCCGTGCTCGCACCATGGCCAGGTGGTGCATTGGCGCTTGAGCCGTGTCTGGCGGCACGATTGTGCTCGCGCTATGGCCAGGCGGCGCAAGAGCCGGGGGAGGTGGCTGCCTATAGATCTGCCTGCTGGTGCCCAGGTGTTAGGGAGGAGCATCCGACGATGTCCGATGGCTTCGTTGGGGGTTGAGGAGAAGCTATGGAAGTTGGGGAAGACTGGCCAGGCTGCTTCGCCGTGGTTCGGGACCTTGAGATCCATCGCAGAGCACTAAGGAGTAGGGTGGTGGCAGGACGTAGGATAGAAACCGTCTTACCTGAGGGATGGGGGCCTGAAGCTGAGCACCTAGAAATGGGTGCTGGAGGGATGATATGGGTGCCCACCAAAATTTGGGTGCTTTAGTACGGGCCGTGCTGGAGGTGTGTTTTTGGCATGGGCACCCATAGCCATGAGAGCTCAAGTAGGGCTTTGCTGGCAGTGCTCTAAGGACTGCACTCTGGCTTGATGTTCACTCTACTCATTTAGAGCATTGCTTAAATCAATGAAAACCATAGAGAAGAAGATGGTAGAAAACCTTGAAATAATTTTGTATCTTTTTTATTTTAGATTTTTTCATATGTTTAATTTGGAGATGTATATTGTGCCAAGTTTTAGTATAATTCACACGTCCACGTGACATTTGGGTAGTAAAGTGACTACCTCATCAATTATCAACAACAGTCGGACTGTGGAGAGATTGATCAGCGAGAATCTGTACTCGTCTCTGCTAAACGCAATCTATCTTCTGTACATTTTTTTTGAGCAAATCTATCTTCCGTACATGGAAAAGGGAAAACAACTGAAGATTTATTTTCGTCTCCTTCTCGGTTTCAGATTTGCCAACGACTCGGGTTCCCCCAACATCGCCATATCTCGGTTCATAAAAGTCTCCCGCTCGCCGTCCACTTGCCATTGCGGCCTGCAAATTTATATTAATTCTGATCCTTCCATATGGGCAATGGCAAATTCATCAAATCCGAGCCCTTCGACATCGGAGGCCATCCCTGGTGTATCAGCTACTACCCTGACGGTGAAACCAAAGAGAGCGCCGGTTGGATAGAATTCTTCCTGCATCTCAATCACAACTACGCAACAGGTGCTGAGGCAAGCTACACGTTCAGTTTACTTGACGACGCCGGAGAACCAGTGCCGTCGTACTGTTGTTCATCCGACGGCGCGACACACACTTTCAAGAACCCGGACAAAGGATGGGGATTCAGAAAATTCATCCAGAAGAAGGCCCTGGAGGAATCAAACTATCTTAAGGACGACTGTTTCAGGGTCAGGTGCGATGTCATCGTCTCCAAGGAGATCCGCACAGAGGGCACCGTCTCCAAGGAGATCCACAAAGAGGGCACCTCGCACTTCGTGTCCGTGCCACCGTCAGACATGAACCAGCACATAGGCCGTCTCCTGTCGTCAGGCGTGGAAGCAGACGTCAAGTTTCATGTCGGCGACGAGACGTTCGCCGCGCATCGGCTCGTGCTCGGTGCTCGGTCCTCAGTGTTCATGGCGGAACTCCTTGGACCCATGAAGGAGAGGAACAGCAGGGTCGTACGGGTTGATGACATGGAGCCAGGAGTGTTCAGGGTTATGCTGTACTTCATCTACACTGACGAGCTGCCGGAGATGGACAAGGGTGATACCGTTGCCATGGCTCAGCATCTGCTAGAAGCAGCCGACAGATATGACCTGCAGAGGCTGAAGCTCATGTGCGAGGACAAGCTTTGCCAGTGCATCAACACTAGCATGGCAACGACTACGTTGGTGCTTGCAGAGCAGCATGGCTGCAAAGGGCTCAAGGAGGCGTGCTTCAAGTTCCTCAAGTCTCCGGGCAATCTGAAGACGATCATGAATGGTGATGAGTTTCAGCATCTGACAAGCAGTTGCCCCTGAACACGATATGCTTATTCCATATGCATGCTACTATCACTGTAGAGTCAAATGTTATGTTTCGACAATTCGATTAATGTCAGTACAAGTAGAACGTATATCAATTATACTGGAACTTAATTGCTCATATGGAAAATTACTTTCTTCTTATTTTGCCGATGTTCTTCCAAGCTTTAGAATGTGTCTTGTGCCAATGTGCATCATTGACATCGTAAGATAACCAGGACAAGAACTTTTTTATTGTATCATTTGATCAATCACGCCCTGTTCGCTTCGCTGAAAAGCCAGGCGAAAGTATTGTTCGCTGATTTGTTGTGAGGGAAAAACTAAGCACTGTTCGCTGATTTGTTGTAAGAGAAAAACACTGTACCATGGCTGATAAGTTCAAGCGAACAGGTCCGATCCGAACCCCCCACGTCAGGCCTAGCAAGCCAAGAGAGGCCTGAGAACCAGCCCTGGTCGGCGTCAGAGCCACCCTGTGAGCGTCAAGGAAGGTGCGCGGCTAGGGTGGTGGGCCACCACCGCCACCTCTATATCCCCATATTCCGGAGGATTTAGAATAAGGGAAAGCTGAGAATAGAAGAGGAAAAATAAATGGAGAATCGTTTAGAAAATAGGATCGAGTTTATTTAGGAAATAGGATGGTTTTGTTTAGAAAGAAGAAGTCCAAATCTATAAAGACTCTTCTTATAGTTTCTTGCAATACAAGTCTGCTAGGGATTATAAATAAAGGGGCAATATAACTATTTCAATCTAAGAAAAGAACAGAGCTATTGGTCTCTACCTCTCTCTCTAGCTGCCACTGCCCCCTCCTATCTCACACGCACCCGCCGCACTAGCAGAGCCGGCCGCAGCCAGCCACCCAACTGCCTGCCTGCCTCCCCCCCCCCCCCCGAAGGACCCTGACAAAGGATGCTAGAAAATTTAAATGAAAAAAGTTTTAACTATATAATGTTTTAGGACTTCTTGAGCTCTGTAGTTTTGATATAGGGTGTGTCTCCATCTAAGGCTCCTGGGGCTCTTATAATCACTGGGCTATAGGCCGTTTCGCTTTTGTCTTTTATTTGCTTGGCTCCCCTCGGTCCTTGGTTAGATTCGGCCCGTTCTTTCTTTCCTAGATAAAGCCACACGTATGCCTGCTTGCGAAATATGTCAGCCTGAGCCTCCTACTCAGCGGGCATAGAACTAGTGTCGTGTGGACCGGAACGAGTAGCGATTAAAGATGGGAATGGGTATTTTACCTGCGAATATAGGTATCACAAACCTGCACTCACAAGTAAAATTGTGAACCTCTGCCCGCGTCTGTCACCCGCCACGGGCAGCATTATGTGCCCGCGCCGCTACCTGCTGGCAAGTCCTACCCGCGGGCATGCCCGCATGCCCGCTAGCCTCAAGACAAGGGAGTTGGGGACAACGACAAGGACGGCAGCTGCACAGCGGGACGACGACCTGCATGGCTTGGATGATGGCAAGGACGGCAGCTTGTGGGGTGGAGATGGTGGCTTGCGCGGCGGGGAGAGTGGCCCAGGTGGTAGGAATGGCGGAGAGTGTGGTGGCGCTAGATCTAGGGGTGGGGAGGACAGTGGGTCGGCGGCCCACTTCTAGCTAGTGCGGGAGCAGGGAGAACACGACTGGCGTCGGAGGTGGACAGCGCTGGATGCCAAGATTTGGGCGTGGGGGAGGCGCGTCTGCGCGAGTGAGCGTCCATGTCTCTGTGGGATGGATGACGGCGGCCGGGTGCGGTATGAGTGAAACCCTACGATCTGAGGTAGATTATATACCACTTTTGTGATGGCCCCACATGCGAGTGCGGGTTTGGAGGTTTTGCGGGTGCAGATATGCTATTTTCTTACCCGTCATCCTTTGCCGGTTGGGTACAAGTCTGTACGTGTGCCCGTGCCCATTGGCACAAGTTGGGGCCCGTATATATCTGCGCCCACTGGGTCTAGTGCCATAGGTACATGGGTTTTTACTGCCCGTTGCCATCTTTAGTAGAGATGCGCACCCGTGCCAAACTTGGATAGAGCGCGCATTCCCCACATGTGGGAGGCCGGTCGCCATACTTGTGATCTATGGTCTATTTCTGCTTTCTCATGTCTAGCTTACATGGGACTTGACCCAAGAAGTGATTGCAGGCTTAAGATCAACACATTGCGTATTCTATGTTTCTCGTGTCTAGATTTTTGGAAGCGGATGTCACGTTTCAGGTCGGCGAGGAGACGTTCACCTCACATCGGCTTGTGCTCGGTGCTCGGTCATTAGTGTTCTTGGCGGAACTCCTCGGCCTCATGAAGGAGAGGAACAGCAGGGTCGTACGGATTGATGACATGGAGCCAAGAGTGTTCAGGGCTATGCTGCACTTCATCTACACGGACGACTTTCCTAAGTTGGACAAAGGTGATACCATTGCCATGGCTCAGCATCTGCTCGTCGCGGCGGATAGGTATGACCTGCAAAGGCTGAAGCTCATGTGCGAGCACAAGCTTTGCGGGTGCATCAGCACTACCACGGCAACGACTACGTTGGTGCTTGCGGAGCAGCATGGCTGCAAATGTCTCAAGGAGGCATGCTTCAAGTTCCACAAATCTCCGTGCAATCTAAAGAAGATCATGTATAGTGATGAGTTTCAGCATCTCACAAGCAGTTGCCCCTCTCTTCTAGACGAGCTGCTCGCCAACGTTGTGCCCTGATTTGACACTATGCCACGATGGGTTTTTAGGGGCGGCTCCAGTGCAGCCGATGCTACAAATGGTGGATTTGCAGGAGCGGTTGGTCAACCGCCCCTACAAATCCGATTTTTAAGGGCGGCTACAGAAATCGCGATTCCGGGCAAAAAAAATGGCTAAAAAATAGGATTTTTTTTAATCCGGGGAGGCCCCCACCGGTCAGCTACTTTTTCGTTTGAGATCATTTTGTTAAGGAAAACTACGTTAAATTTCTCAAATTTGAAATTTGACTCTTTTCAAAGACCCCGGATGGAGAAACCACCAGAACCAAAGTTGTAGATCTCAAAAAGTTATAAAACTTTGTAGTTGACAACTTTTTCATTTGAAATCATCTTGTCAAGGAAAACTACGTTTGAATATCTCAAATTTGAAATTTAAATTTTATAAATGATCTCGGATGGAGAAAGTACCAAAATGAGAGTTGTAGATCTCGAAAAGTTATAAAATTTTATAGTTGACAACTTTTTTCATTTGAATTCGTTTAGGGCCTTAAACAATCAATTTAAACTCAGTTTAGGATAATATGTGGGGAACCAAAATCCAATACAGATTCAAGTGAGTGTGAGGTGCAGTAGTAGAGGAGGATACGCATGAGGGGGAGGTCGCGGGTTTGAATCTCCGCAGCCGCGAAACGCGTGAAAAACGCCGTGACTCGCTATTTTTTTGGGCCACGAAAAATTCCGTGAAAAAATGCCGCGAAGGGCGGGTGGCTAACCAGTGGGGGCCTCCCCGGATTAAAAAAAAATTGCTATTTTGTTTTGGCCAGATTTCGTGAACTTTTGGAAACAGATTTGTAGGGGTCGCCCCTGTAAATCGGCCATTTCTAGCAACGGTTTAGTAGGGGCGGCTAGCAAAACCATTGCCAGAAATGGTCTTGAGCCGCCCCTATAAATCATATATGATACAGTGGTAGGAGGAATATAATCAGTGAAATTGTTAATTGTATTGTTGAGACTCGTGAGAGGACTACATATATAAGTATATTGCTTCAGGGTAAGTAGCCCCAATATACTTTATCTTTAGTATATGTTCCATTTTCTTTTAATTGCTTTGTCAAAGGAAGAACAGGACCATTTACTGATGTGGCCGATACTGGGAGCTCTTGGCATTCACCAGGGTGATCGATGCATGTGTAATACAGAGAGCTCTAGGAATTCTTTTGGCTTGGTTGGCTACACTTCATCATGTGACCTCGCTAGTCTTTGCTTAATGCTTATTCTTTTCCCTATCTTTATCTTTAGTATATGTTCCATTTTCTTTTAATTGCTTTGTCAGAGGACGAACAGGACAACGTACTAACCTTTTAATTTGCATATGAGCCGCTTTGACACATTGTCCCATGAGTGGGAAAGCGTGCACTAAACATCGACGCTACTTTTGGCAGCTGTAATGTGTTAGGTCTATGTGGGATCAGCTCGCTCAAGATAGAAACCACTCAGACTGGCCACAGTGTCGTCGGTTCCAAAGAAAAGATTCTCGTGCCATGTTACGTCGATGCCAACAACTAGTCCAGAGATGCAATGTTTGCATCCATGCTTTTTCTTGTTTGAGCCTTGTTTGCATCCATGCTGGTAGTACAAGGAGAATCAAATGAGTCAGAGCATTCTCTTCCTTTCTCAAGTGTTGCTGTTGTGCAAAAAGATTTGTAAAAAAATTGTCCAGGCTGTTCAACATCGAGGCAAACTTTAATCGAGTAGAAGTTTTCGTATCTCAGCGTGGCTTCGCACAATGGTTTGACCCGGTGCTCAAACTCTCTCTGTCTCTGTCTTTTTTTTTTTTCAGCATCGATTTTTTTCTCACGTTGTGGGTAGTCTCCGAGATAGAGTTAGACATGCATACCTTGAGACATACACCAGATAAGTCCCATCTCTTCTCCGTGTTGTTTAGCTTCAAGGTTTTGTACAGGGCTTGTAGATAGGTCCTGCCCGGTGTTGGCAGTAGTAGAACTCGATTAATGAGTTACGGTACGTGCTTAGGGTAGTCCAAATGCGTGGTGTCATAGTCATTTATTGCATGCCATGTAGGCTAAATTACACTGCAAAATACCACACGCAATCTATTCATTCATGCATGCTAACATATAAGACTAGAAACACAAAGTCCAAAACACGGCTGTGACGACCTGATCGATATTCCATTACCAATATGCATGGAACTTCATGTAAACTAAAGTCATCGCTATGGTAGACGGAACCTACCACAAGAACGACACATTATGGTAGCATATCTCAGAAGCAAGACAATGTAGTAGACATGTAGACTAAAAGTCCAGATAAAGCCACAGTCATATCGGTTCATGCATCCATTAACAAAAGCTCGATTACTGCATCCATGCAATGCATTGAGTTTACTTTTATTACATTGAAGGAGCTAGCTCATCTCAGTACGTCTGAGCTATAGCTTGTAGTAGAACTTAACAAACATGAACAAACAAACCGGTGCGTCTTAGACACATGACGCTCAAGAACGAATACATGCATCATATCATGAGAGGAGATGATGCATTCAATATTTAGGAACTGCCAAATTTGCATTATTAAATACGCAGTAGACATACTAGGCTCCCGCCGGGATATATAGGCCGCGTTCTTTTGCCATGCAAGCCCCAAAAATTTCCTCTTCCACCCATCACATCAAATCTTTAAACACATGTATTAAATATTAAATGTAGGTAAAAAAACAAACTAATTACATAGTTTGTCTGTAAAGTTCGAGACGAATCTTTTGAGTCTAATTAATCCATGATTGGACAAATTTTACCAAATAACAACGAAAAGTGCTACAGTAACTTTTCACCCCAACTCACCCCATCTAAACACACCCATAGGAGGTTGCTGCAAGCATGCATGCATGGGCATGGGCATGGCATGGCACTGCACGCGCTGAGCACTCCCTCAGCAAGCGCCACGGCGGAACCCCACGAGGCTGCCTTGGACGTTGTAGAGCACCTCGATCGTCCGCAGCTGCACGTTGCCGAGGATGCTCGGCATGCGGTCGTCGGCGTTGGTACTGAAGGCGAGGCAGTCGTGGAACAGGACCCCGGCGGGGTCCAGCTGCACAACGGCGTTGTGGTCGAACACCAGCGCAATGGTCGGCAGACTGATGCTGGGAACGCCTCGCAGGTCGTAGCAGGTGTCGAGGCTCCCCTTGGGAGGCGCGGCGCGGTACATGGTCATCCTGCTCCTGAACGCGGCGCGCAGCGCCTGGTACGCCGTGGGCGGCAGGCGTGTGATGACGGTGCGGGAGTCGAGCACGGAGCCGGGCGCGAACACCATGGGGGCCACGCTAAGCTGCTGTCCGGAGACGGTGATGGCCCGCAGGAGCACGCGGTGGAACGTGGGTGGCACCTGGATGTTCCGGAGCATAGGCGTCAGCACGTACCTTGAAGAGGCGACGTGCGGCACGCCGAGCACGAAGAACCCCTTGACGCTCGTCGTCGGGGGCACGCAGTAGGAGAAGACGTTGCCGTGGGTCGCCGCGGTCTGGGAGACCAGCGACTCCGGGCCGCCGCCGAGCGCCATGATCCCGGCAGTCTGGTTGTCGAAGTTGCCCTGGGCGGTGTGGCTGCACCCGAACTGGAAGTTGTTGAACCTGGCCGTCGGGGTGAGCGTGAGGATGTCGGAGCTGTAAGTTCCCGACGTCGATGACCCGTCGGGGTACCGGAGGAGGTACTGGCACTGGTTGTTGACGCAGCCGTTGCCGTAGGGGCCGAGCCCCGTGCAGGTCGGGGAGTTGCAGGAGAAGGCAGAGTAGGAGGCCGACTTGGTTGGGTCGTAGAAGGTGTCGGTCTGCGGGTGGCACTGGGGGACGGGGCAGGGGACGCACTGTACCCACGCCACGTCGCTGGCCGTGTCCAGCACCACCGTCTGCACCACTCCCGGCAGGTTTGATCGCCCTCCTCGGCTTGCCGCCGCAAGCAGGGACGACGCCTGAGCCTAAATGCAGCAGGGGGGGGGGGGGGGGGGGGGGGCAAGTAAATCGACCATATGTCGTCATAGATATTAAACGTAGATTTTCATGAGGGTTGTGAATGAAATACTAATAATTCATACCCCACGACCACCATTAGGGAAAGACACATCTGCTGTGGGTTCCTCATTGCTGCCCGTGTACATATCGACGCTATCGCTGGGCGCCGGTCCGCCTGGTGCTTGACTCCCGCGAACATCATCAGACAGCCTCGTCTGGATGTCGTCGACACGCAGCTGGTCCTGGCGGAGCACATCGACCAAAGACGGCATAGTAGTAGGGGCGTCGGGCGATGAAGGCGAGCACGGGCCATGATGGAGATGCAACGGTACCCAGGTGCTGTTGTAGGGCGGAGTCACTGCACGTACATACGTGAACAGAGACCTGTGTGAGAAAAATCAAATTGTATATATATACAACTTCGATGCAACCATGTAGATAAGGATGGTGAAGCAGCAGGCACGGACCCCTGTGTCCTGAGCAAGCGGCTTTTGGTTTCAGCGAGCTGATTGCCACGACAGTGTACTCATTATGTCCGTCGCCCGTTGCACGGGTAGATGGACACCAAGAACAGGACAAGAGGAGTAGTAGTGGCAAAGCAACAAACATAGCTGCTTCTTACTCACGAAGAACCGGGTTTCAGGACTGCTAGCTACTCAAGCATACTTTGGGTAGTCCACCTATGGTTGGGTGTTTATATAGATAAAGAACGCGCGTGTAGCCCATCATGCATGGCCAGCTGCGGTATGGGGCCTACTGTTCCTGAGTATGGGAACAAGAGCATCTCTAGTAGCCCCCAATACCATCCCTCATCCCTATAAAACTATCATATTAAGGGAGATGAGGCAATTTCATTGACGCAGCAGCTCCCCAATAACTCTCCCTTTTTATGGTAAAAAAAACCCTCCCATCTCGCCTAAAAAAAGGTGAAGTTGCATCCCCCAATAGTGTTGGGACCACAATAACTGTTATCTTTTTCCTCTCACACCTATATTTTCACATGTGGGTCCCATATATAGGGGATGATTATTAGTGATTTGCTCCACACCACCAATACCATTTTATTGGGGTTGATTATTGGTGAGCTGCTCGAGATGATCTAACATAACTCTTTCCTGTACAAATTAAACGAAAAAGTCCATGACACCTCCCTTTCAGTTGTGACGCAATAGGACAAATCGCCCACGGTTCTAAGGGCGCGCGGCTCCCGGGCCCACTCGTCTGCCCCTGAGCCGGGTGAAGGGATCGTGATGCCTATGAGGGAGTGAATTAGGCACTTAAAATCTACTTCTATCTATGGCCTCTAAGTTTCACCTTAGCAAAACCTATGCAAATAAATAATCTTTTAAATGTGCAACTATGGTTTTGCTAGGTGAGTTGCTATCTCTACCGCAAAAGAGTTATGCAACGTAAGTTCCAATCCTGTCAACTAGCCTATCAAATTAAGCTAAGAAAGGTAAAGCTCACAACAAAGGCAATAATATAAATGCGGAAGCTAAAGATGAGGTAGAAATGTAAACTTCCGTTAACGACTCCGGTATTTTTATCGAGGTATCGAGAAGCGTGCAATTTTCCCCCTAGTCCTCATTGGAGCTCCACGCAAGGAAGCCCTCGCAAGGGCCAAGCTCTCGGTTGGGTAACTCCATGGATGCTCAAGTGGGTCTCCGACGTGCCTTCCGGCAAGCCTCTCCCGGATGCTCCCCACCATCTTCACAATCATGCTTTCGGCCAAAAGGCCACAGGCCTTGTTCCCACCAGTACACGGTGGCGGCCACTCCACAAACGCAGTTGGTTTGGTCTTGCAAGACTACAAGCCCCGCCGAGTACAATAATGGTGTGTGCAAGCATGGAGAAGTAAGAGGTATGCAAACTTCACTAAACACTAGGCCTAAACCTAGAGCGAGCACAAAGCACTGGTCTAACTAGCCTAAGCACTTCACACAACACCAACGCTAATCACCAAGTGTATCAACACCCTACTATCTTCCCTCAGCTCTTCCACCTCTTAAATGGCTGGTTTGGGGTCCTATTTATAGCCCCAAGTGGAGAACTAGCCGTTGGAGCCACCCCCAACTTTTCTGCTAGCATCGGACGATGTCATATATGACCATTGGACGATGTCATATTTGGTCCGATGTCTCACAACAGCTATATATAACTAGTCATTTCTAACTGTTGGCGCCACATCGAATCATATATGACATCGTTCGATGGTTGCTGTGCAGGTCATATGTGTAGGCCATATATGCATCGGACATTATCCTCTTGTCCGATGCCAGCCATTATATTTGTCCGATGCACTTTGCGGCTCTCTGGAACCTTTTTGGACCACATCGGATGCTCACGTCGTTGTGTCCGATGTGAATAGTGAACATCGTCTGATGGTCATATATGCACCAGACTTGTGTGAACAATGCTTTCGTTGCATCCGATGGTCATATATAACAGCGTCCGACTAGGTTCCAACTTCCATGGCTTGAACTTTGCTTGATCATCTAGGTATTCAATATGTCTTGTGAGGTATTGATCTACGTCGTCATTGTTCAGTCCACATTTGCAACCTATTGGACTACAAAACAAACATTTGCAAATTCATTAGTCCAATTTGGTCTGGTTGATCATCAAACACTTAAACCCATACTAAATGGGCCAATGGTCCATTTTCCTTACACCAAGGCGCCTTCACCTCCAAGGAAGCCTTCAGAAGGCTCACCCCATGGAGGTCGCACCGAAGCAGACAACCCATGATGACCATAGGTCAGGGGCTCAGCGACGTCAGGCATGCCCATGCTCCCCTAACTCCACGACAACACCAATGTCCATCCAAGCCTCTGCAGCTCCTTCCTGGACCACGGCAAATGAAGACTACAGATCGTAGCCCCTAAACCGTCTTGTACCCGACCTTTCTCGGAATATAAGGGGAAGGTTGGCACCCCTTCAGTCGAGCGTTCCTCCCCTAGCAACCCAACAAGAGAGAGGAGTGTTTCCTTTACTCGCTGGGGAAGAAACCTCATTGCTGACGAGCCATAAGATAGCACCAAGTGATCCCCTTCTAGATCTCTTTCATTTTTGTTGTAACCCCCCGATTGTGATAGTCAATTCCCCACAGGGTGTGTGGAAGGTGTGCGTCTCCGGTCTCCACCTGCATCATTACAAGGTTCTGGTTATAGGCAAGTTGACGGCCCAATTTACGAAAGAAAGTCAATTAACGCAAAATGCAATGTTACCTATTGAAAGCATCTAGGCCCCAAGGTTTGGTTTTGGTAATTAATGACAACACTTTATTACCATGACTAACGTGTGTTTTGCAGAAACTTGGTAAGTTAGGTCATGGAGGTGATAACTGCTTTGAGCACTGTGGTATTCGTGTCCCTTGATGGAAATCGTTTCGGTTTTCAAAAGAGTGACGTCAAGATTAAGGACGGTTAGTTCCGGATGACGAAGTGTTGAGACACATTTGGAATAGTCGTTAGGATCTTCGTTTTTCTCTTTTGGCCGTACTATAAAGGGGGGCATGAATGGGTAGCTTGACCTAGGCGAGTCCTATGTTTAGGTGTGGTGCACACTTGTTAAACTTGGCGCTAGGCAACCCTAGAATAGCTCAAAGGTCAGTTGGAAGCAACTTGGATGAAGTTGCGACGCGTTTCGAGAAGTTTCGGGCTGTTTTCCAGTCATCGGACGCGCTCTTCGGGAGCACCGGACGCGTCCGGTGAGTACGCTCTGCGCTAGGGTTTCGGCCTTGACCACCGGACGCGGTCCTCGCGAGGACCGGACGCGGTGGTCAGTGGCTGACACGTGTCACGTTGTGAGAACGCCCGTCGGACGCGACCTGGACTTGATCGGCGAGTCCGGTGCGAGTCCAGTAAGGTCCAGAGAGGACCGGACGCGTCCGGTCTTCAGGCATCGGACGCGGCCTCGCGTCCGGTGCGAGTACAGTAAGCACCCTTGCACGGTCGGACGCGTCCGGTCACCCTTGACCGGCGCGTCCGGTGGTTCGTTTCAAAATCGCGTTTTGACCGTTACGGGCGACCGGCGCGTCCGGTCTATTGCACCGGCGCGTCCGGTGACCCCGTGTCAGAAAGTAACGGTTCGTTTTCTTTGAGGGGTGTATAAATACAACCCCTCCACCTCTTTTAGAGGTCTCTTGCTCATTCAAACATCTGAGAAAACCCTTTAGAGTGCAAGGGAGTGCAAGAGCTCTAGTGAGGATAGAGATTTGAGAATCAAAGTTTGAGATTCCTCACTAGTAATTAGAGAGTAGCAAGTGTGCATCCATCTCCTCATTTGGGCTCGTTGTGGTCAAGTGAGAGTTCTAGCTTGTTACTCTTGGTGATCGCCATCACCTAGACGGCTTGGTGGTGATTGGGAGTTTGGTGATCATCCGGCGGAGCTTGTGGATGACCCAACTCAAGTTGTGAGCGGTTTTGGGTAATTCGCCGCGACGGAGTGTCGAAGAATCAACCCGTAGAGAGCACTTAATCCTTGCGCGGATCAAGGGGGAGCGACACCCTTGCGCGGGTGCTCCAACGAGGACTAGTGGGGAGTGGCGACTCTCCGATACCTCGGAAAAACATCGCCGTGTTCCTTGCCCCTTTACATTCAAGCAATTACTTTCTCGTATTTACTTTCATTGCTTGTTTTCCATTCCTAGAATTGCCATGCTAGACTAGGATTGGAAACTAGGGTGCAAAACTTTTTAACGGTAGACTCTCTAGGAACACAAGTAGGCACTAGGGGTGAATTCTGGCTTGTAGGATTTAATTCTTGCAATTAATTTTTAGAAAAGCCCAATTCACCCCCCCTCTTGGGCATCTTGATCCTTTCAATTGGTATCGGAGCCGTGTTGCTCCTAATTTAGGCTTTACCGCCTAGAGCAAGATGTCTAACGGGGAAGGACCACCTCCCACCTTTGAGGGGGATGATTTTCCATATTGGAAAATCCGCATGGAGGCGCATCTCGAAGCCATAGATGTCGGGTGCCTTAGAGCCGCAACCGAAGGGCTTCCCGCTGTCAAGGATCCCGCAAATCCCACGGGTGATGAGGAGAAGTACGACCGGTGGAATGCAAAGGCCAAAAATGCACTCTACCGGGGCTTAGGCAAAGATATCTTCAATCGTGTGCGTAATGCAAAGAACGCTCATGATTTGTGGCAAAATCTTTGTGCTCTCCATGAGGGAACTAAGAGTGAGCGTGAGGAACGCTATCATATTGCTTTAAAGAAAATTAATTCTTTTGAGATGCTTCCCAAAGAAAGTGCTAATGACATGTACACTCGCTTGAATGTTCTTGTAGAGGACCTCAATGCTCTTGGGCTCACTCAAATGAGTCAATCGGATGTTGCAAGAAGGATCTTGAGTGTGCTTCCCGTTGAGAAGTATGGTCACATTGTCACCGTGCTTCATCAAAGTGATCTCTCCACCGCAACACCGACTCAAGTATTGGGGAAGATCAATGCTCATGAGATGTACATGCACATCACTCCGGAAGAGGGCTCATCATCTTCCAAGAAGAAAGACTTGGCCTTCAAAGCTAGCCATGACAAAAAGAAGAAGAAGGGCCAAGCCATGATCGTGCAAGAAAGCTCAAGTGAAAGTGATATCGATGATGAATCACTTGCACTCATGGTGAGGAAGACCACCAAGATGCTAAAGAAGCTTAACAAGAGTGGCATCAAGTTCGATGGCAAGAAAAAGAAATTCTTCACAAGTAGCAAGAGAAAGCCCATCTCGGAGATGGATTGCTACAATTGTGGTGAACTTGGCCACCTAGCTCATCAATGCCCTAGACCACCAAAAGACAAGTTCAAGAACAAGAACAAGGGCAAGAAAAATGATTCAAGTGATGAAGAAGATGAGAAGAAGAAGAACAAGCCATACAAGAAGAAGGATGGCAAGAAGAAGGAGTTCTACAAGAAGAAGAAGGGTGGAAAGGCTTATATTGTTGGTGATTGGCTCACCGACATTGAATCATCTTGTGGCTCCTCTGAAGATGAGAGCGATGATGAGAAAGAGAAGGTTGCCGCATTTGTGATGGGGCCATCATCTTCACCGACATCTTCACCACCACCTTCACCGCCTTCTTCACCATCATCGTCCACTACTCACCTATGCCTTATGGCCAAGGGTGAACGAAAGGTACACAACCATGATAGTGATGATGATGATGATAGTGATAGTGATGATGAATTTGATGCACCTTCTTATGATGAACTTGTAAAATTGCTAAACAAATACACTAAAATCATAAGAAGGACTAGAAGTGAAAATGATGATCTTCAAAATGAAAATGAATCACTCTCATCTAAGCTTGAAAATGCTCAAAAGACTAGTGGTGAGGTTAGAGATCAAAATGAAATTATGTCTTCTACTCTCAAGGAGCTCAAAACCTCTAACAAAGAGCTTAAAGATCAACATGATAAACTTGAGAAGAAGCATGATGAGCTCATCACTAGACATAGCTCTCTAAAAGACAAATACACCACATTAAAAATTGACTATGATAGTCTTGTGGTTGCTAATGAACTTGCTCTTGAGACATATGATGCTACTAACCATGTTGTTAAGTGTGATATAGCTACATCATGTGATGACTTGATCATTGAAAGCATTGAGCAAGGTTCTAGTAGCAAAGGCAAGAGTGTGGTTGAGTCATGCAACCATGATGATTATGCCAAGATCAAGTGTGAGAATGAGAAGCTTGCAAATGAGAACAAGAAGCTCAAAGGTTTGATGGCTCTTGAGAAGCAAACAACAAATGAGTCACTCATTGAAGAGAACAAGAAGCTCAAGCAAGAAAAAGAGCATCTCAAGACCGGCCTAAGCAAGTTCACAAGAGGCCAATATTTGCAAAGTGAGCTCCTCATGAACACCGTAATGAAGATGGATAGAAGTGGTATTGGGTACTTGGCAAATCAAGAGAAGAAAGCAAAAGCTCAACAACAAAGCAAGTCAAAGCCCAAGCCAAAGAGATGTGTTGAGTGTGGTCAAGAAGGTCACTTTGCTCATGAATGCAAAACTCCACCACCACAACCCTTGCCCAAGCATGCTAGACCCTTTGCCTTCAATGCTCATTACATGCTAAGAAAAGATTCAAATGGAAAGATGAAAGTCATGTTTTTGGGTCCCCCAAACAAGAATAGGCCAAAAAAAATATGGGTAGCCAAGTCACTAGTTGAGAAAGTCAAGGGCCCCTCTCAAGTTTGGGTCCCTAAACAAAAAGCTTGATCTCTTGTGTGTAGGTGAACTACAAGACCGGTGGATCTCATTGGGTTATTGATAGTGGTTGCACTCAACATATGACCGGTGATCCTCGTATGTTCACCTCCATTGAAGAGAATGGGATATGTCAAGAGAAGATCACATTTGGAGATAATTCAAAGAGCAAAGTCAAGGGTATAGGCAAGATTGCAATATCAAATGATCACTCACTCTCAAATGTGCTCTATGTTGCTTCATTGAGTTTCAACTTGTTATCCGTTGGGCAACTTTGTGACCTTGGCTTCCAATGCTTGTTCACACCAAATGAAGTTGAAGTTTCAAAGATAGATGACAAGCAAGTGATATTCAAAGGCTTTAGATATAACAATCTTTATCTTGTTGACTTCACCTCCGAAGATGCAAATTTGATGACATGTTTGTTCACCAAGACCTCACATGGTTGGCTTTGGCATAGGAGGCTTGCACATGTTGGAATGAGCACTCTCAACAAGCTATTGAAGAAAGAACTAGTAAGAGGATTGAAGGATGTGAAGTTTGAAAAGGACAAACCTTGTAGTGCATGTCAAGCGGGCAAACAAGTTGCAAACACTCATCCAACCAAGGCTTTCATGTCAACCTCAAGAGTGCTAGAACTTCTACACATGGATTTGTTTGGGCCTACAACATACAAGAGCTTGGGTGGTAATCTCTATTGTCTTGTGATAGTGGATGACTACTCAAGATATACATGGACTTTCTTCCTTCTTGACAAATCCGAAGTGGCAAGTTGCTTCAAGAAGTTTGCAAAGAGAGCTCAAAATAAATTTGAAGTCAAGATAAAGAAGATTAGAAGTGACAATGGCAAAGAGTTTGACAACACCAACATTGAAGCTTATTGTGATGAAATTGGAATCAAGCATGAAGTTTCTTCAACCTACACTCCTCAACAAAATGGTGTAGTTGAGAGAAAGAACCGGACCTTGATCACTCTTGCAAGAACAATGTTAGATGAGTACAATACTCCGGAAAAGTTTTGGGCCGAGGCAATCAACACCGCATGCTATGCTTCAAATCGCCTCTTCCTCCAAAAGTTTCT
This sequence comes from Saccharum spontaneum, assembly GCA_022457205.1. Classification (NCBI taxonomy): domain Eukaryota; kingdom Viridiplantae; phylum Streptophyta; class Magnoliopsida; order Poales; family Poaceae; genus Saccharum; species Saccharum spontaneum. Next base: position 56,553,571 of record CM039596.1, read on the forward strand.
TGGCAAGACCCCCTATGAGTTGCTTAATGGGAAGAAGCCGGACGTCTCATTCTTCCGGGTGTTTGGTTGCAAATGCTACATCTACAAGAAGCGTCAACACCTAGGGAAGTTTCAAAGACGTTGTGATATTGGTTTTCTTGTTGGTTACTCATCAAAGTCCAAAGCATATAGAGTATTTAACCATACCACCGGTTTGGTTGAAGAAACATATGATGTGGAATTTGATGAATCTAACGGCTCCCAAGGAGCAATTGAGAATTGTGATGATGTAGGTGATGAACCCTTGAGGGAGGCCATGAAGAACATGCCCGTGGGAGACATCAAGCCAAAAGATGATGAAGACGATGTGCAAATCATTGATCCACCATCTTCATCACGTGTGCCTCAAGATGATGACAAGAATGAGAGAGTTGAAAATGAAGATACCTATGTCTCTCATGAACAAGCCGAGGCACAAGCACAAGATGTTGATGCTCCCCATCCACCTCCTCAAGTGATTGATAGAAGAAACTCACCTCTACTTCAAGCTCATCCACAAGAACTCATCATAGGGAGTCCTACAAAGGGAGTAATGACTCGATCTCAAAAGCTAGCTTCTTTCATTGAACATCACTCTTTTGTCTCTAGTGTTGAACCTAAGAATGTAGAAGAAGCTCTTCAAGATCCGGATTGGGTGAATGCCATGCATGAAGAATTGAACAACTTCACCCGCAACCAAGTATGGACACTTGAAGAGCATCCTAAAGGTGCAAGAGTCATTGGAACCAAGTGGGTGTTCCGAAACAAGCAAGATGACCAAGGCATAGTAGTGAGGAACAAGGCAAGACTAGTTACAAAGGGGTTCTCTCAAGTTGAAGGCCTTGATTTTGGAGAGACCTTTGCACCCGTTGCAAGACTTAAAGCCATTCGTATCCTCCTTGCATATGCATCACATCATGATATGAAATTATATCAAATGGATGTGAAAAGTGCATTCTTAAATGGCTTTATAAATGAACTAGTCTTTGTCAATCAACCTCCCGGGTTTGAAGACCCTAGATATCCTAATCATGTTTATAGGTTGTCCAAGGCGCTATATGGGCTCAAACAAGCCCCTAGAGCGTGGTATGAGCGCCTCCGGGACTTCCTCATTGAGAAGGGCTTCACCATCGGGAAGGTCGACACCACACTATTCACCAAGAAGCTTAATGGGGAGATCTTCATTTGTCAAGTGTATGTTGATGATATCATCTTCGGGTCAACAAATGAAGATTATTGCAAGGAGTTTGGTGAATTGATGTCGAAGGAGTTCGAGATGTCAATGATTGGTGAGCTCACATTCTTCCTTGGTTTTCAAGTCAAGCAAATGAGAGAAGGGATTTTCATCTCTCAAGAAAAGTATACCAAGGATCTTCTCAAAAGATTCAAGATGGAAGAATGCAAGCCAATCAAGACCCCAATGCCATCAAATGGACAGCTCGACCTAGATGAGGGAGGTAAACCGGTTGATCAAACTCTCTACCGTTCTATGATTGGTAGCTTGTTGTACCTTACCGCATCTAGGCCCGATATCATGTTTAGTGTGTGCATGTGTGCTCGCTTTCAAGCGTGCCCTAAAGAACCTCATTTAAGTGCCGTAAAAAGAATCCTAAGATATCTTAAGCACACCCCAAGCATTGGTCTATGGTATCCCAAAGGAGCTAGATTCCAACTAGTTGGCTATTCCGACTCGGATTATGCCGGTTGCAAAATTGATAGAAAAAGCACATCCGGAGGGTGCCATTTGCTTGGGAGATCACTAGTATCTTGGTCATCTAAAAAGCAAAATAGTGTGGCTTTGTCCACCGCCGAGGCAGAATACATTGCCGCGGGGGCTTGTTGTGCACAAATCTTATATATGAAACAAACCCTCCTAGACTATGGAGTTGTTCTTGAAAAGGTGCCACTTTTATGTGACAATGAAAGTGCCGTTAAAATTGCTAACAATCTGGTACAACACTCTCGCACCAAGCACATTGATATCCGCCATCACTTTCTAAGAGATCACGTTGCTAAAAATGACATATCACTAGAAGGTGTACGAAGTGAAAATCAATTAGCGGATATCTTCACTAAACCTTTGGACGAGGCTACCTTTTGTAGGCTAAGAAGTGAACTTAATGTGCTTGATTCAAGTAACTTTAAAAAATGAGCGCGTGTTGTCCCTTGCATTGCATTGTATCATATGTCACGTTTATATTATCGCAATGCATTTAGGGCTTGGCTAACACGGTTACGATAACCCTCCTTTGGAGGAGTGAAGAAGCCTTACCGTGGATCAAACTTGACAAGCAACCTAGCTTTACTTTCTTGTATTGCATCGCATATGCATGGTTGTTTGTTTGTCGTTTCTTTTCGGTTTAGCTTTGAGCAACCTCTGTGTTCGTCCATGAATAGAGAGAGCATTTGACGCTCCTAAAGGTCCAAAAACTCTATTGCATGGCCATACGTTGCTCCTCGGATGTTTATTGCCTATTTTTGTAAAAAATTATACTAGCCTAAGGCAAACTATTTTGAAAAATTTGAGGGTTTGAGTGAGGTCACTCATATCAGGTTCCAATTGGTGTTTATTTGTGTCTCTTTGAATTGGAACTTGATTGGGAGAAGTCGCGTCGAAGTTCGGAACGAAGAATGGCGAAAAACAGCGACCGGACGCTGCACCGGACGCAGTGATGCTTCACCACCGCGTCCAGTCCCGGCGTCCACCAGCGCGTCCGGTCATCCAAAAGACAAAGTCCAGACCTTGGCACCGGACGCTGCACCGGATGTGCCTCTGACGACCACCGCGTCCGGTCCCGGCTACCACCACCGCGTCCGGTGCTCCGCGATGAATTCCCGAGCACTCAGCCACCGGACTCTGACCGCGTCCGGTCAGTACACACCGGACGCGTCCGGTCACTCTAGGCGCTTACTGGAGTGTCACCGGACGCTGCACCACCGCGTCCGGTCTTTTTGACCACCGCGTCCGGTGATACCGTATCGAGCGGATCTGCGCCTCTCATAAAAACCGATTCGTCTTTGTTTTTTTTCCTTCACCGCTCGACATCCGCCGCCGCCCGTGCTCTCGCCGATTCGCCGCACCCGCGTCCTCCTCGCCGCCGGCAAGACTCCCACCGCGCTGCGCCGCTCAGCTCGCCCTGCTTGCTCCTCCCCTGCCGCGCTGCGCCCCGCTCACCTCTGCTCCCGCAGCTTCGCGGTGCCTCTGCCGCTGCCGTGCGCCGCCGCCAAAATCGCCGCCTGTTCTTCACCGCCGGTGAGCCAGCCCCTGCCAAGAGCCTCTCGAGCGCCGCATCTACTCCCCCGTGCGCCCGGGCACCTTGATTCCATCCTTTTGGCCGCGGTTTCCACCTAGGGTTTTCCCCTAAACCCTAACCTAGGGTTTCTAGGGTTTGCCCTAACCCTCGCTCGAGGTATTGCCACGTTCGATTTCTTTCGTTCACGTCAATTCCTTTTCGTCGATAAGGCTTACCGTTGACCGTAACCCTCCATTGCCTATCTCGATTGGTCGTTTCAGTGCTCGATCGCCGATCTCGGGGGTTCTCGCGAACTAGGTCACCGCGTCCCTTCACCGTCGTCTCGTCGATCCGAGGTAGTTTCGCGTCACGTTTCACTTTGTATCTCACGTGCTTGCTATCTAGGGTTTCGTATCTCTAGATTTATATGTGCTTATAGTATATCTCTCTATTCCATACGTGCAGCAAGTCAGTCGGTGTATCGGGTCAGATCTGTTCGCTAAATCCGAGGCCAAGCCTGCGGATACGGATTGAGGCCAAGCCTCTCGAGTGTCAGTTCATCATCTCACAGAGGTTGTCAGGTAGTCGATCAGTATGGTGCGTTGCAAGAACGCCGGTGGTGCTCCTGGTGACGGGGACAACAGTCCTCCCCGTCGTGATGAGATTGCGCGCGGTAAGCGCATCAAGATTGCAGCCAGGAAGAAGAGGCGGACACTTTCAGATGCAGAGGTCGCTCAGGCCGTGGCAGACGCCGCAGAGCAGGCAGAGAGAGGTGGCAGATGTAGTGGCTTACACATAGGCGAGCGTCGCTTTCATCTTGAAGGTCGACAGCTCGGCACTGAGGCCACTGAGGGTACCGAGGCTACTGCACCTCCCGAGCAGATGTCAGTTGATCCACCCTCAGAGCAGACACAGGCTACAGAGACTACACCCGCTACTGAGTCTACCCAGGCCACTGAGGCTCCACAGGCCACTGAGGATACAGAGGAGCAGGCAGCTCAGTCTCCACCACGTCGCCGCTCCACACGTGCTCGTACACAGGTGACACCCAGGCCAGAGGGCCAGCGTCGTGGAGCACGACCTCCTCCCAGAGTTAGAGGGTCACCCCCGGTCGAGCACTTAGACCTGAGGGGTGCCTCAGCACGTCAGGTGAAGAGCTTGAGGTTTGTGGAGGTCAGCCGATGGTTTCCACCTGTCAGAGATGCCAGAGCTTCAGAGGGTTTCTATACCCCACTTCAGGAGGACTTCTACAGGGCCCTAGTTGACAGTGGCATTGCTTTCAGACCTCAGAGGGTGTGTCGACTAGAGGCATTGGTTGATGTTGTGGGAGAGCAGCTCCGTCCGCACCTGTCCTATCTGCCTGGCTTATCAGATCTTCTTGGACGGACAGGTGCATACTGCGGCACATGGGTCAGGGAGTTCTATGCTTCACTATGGATTGATCCTGCCCATGAGTTCATTCACTTTGCATTCAGAGGCCGCGATCACAGACTCTACAGCTCCAGAGCCCGAGAGATCCTCAGACTTCCTGCTTCTGACACGAGGATCCATCAGTTGTGCTATGGCCAGACTCTACCTCCTAGACGCCCTCACGGCGGTTCAGTGCCACCCACCGACCTGGTTCGACCCTGCTTTCGCGAGCCTTTTGGCGAAGGGTCACGTCGTACGCCTGCCACCCTGACACCACTTGCCAGAGTCTTGGATGCCATACTTAGACGCACTCTACTGCCTCGACTTGGCTACAGAGAGGGACTGACGAGGATGCAGCTTTGGGTTGTTTACCACCTCCTTTCACAGCGACAGTTTGATATCTGGGATCTTATCCTGAGTGAGATGGAGGACACCATTGCTGAGGGCTTCAAGGGTAACCGTCAGCTTCCCTATGCCCACTGGATTTGTTTCATCATCAGATCTGCTATCCAGATGCCACCAGAGATCAGGGCAGAGATTGCTAACACTACTACAGCATTCCCTGATTATGATATTCGACAGCTTTGGGCCTCTGTCACTAGAGATCAGGCTCCAGCACCAGGACAGCGTGAGCGCCCCGACGTTCCTGAGACAGCAGCTGAGCAGGACGCCAGAGTTGACGAGCTTGCCGAGGCAGAGCTCGCAGACCTTAAGACTCAGACTGCTGAGATACCTGAGGATGTCACTTCAGACAGCACTGATGAGGACTACCAGCCCATCCCCAGGTACCGGTCTCCTCGGTCTCACGACCACGAGGCCGGTGGATCTGGCTCAGCCTCCCGCTCAGACCCAGCCATGGTGGCTATCCTTGAGAGGTTGACCCAGGCTCAGGAGCAGCAGCAGCAGCAGCAGATACAGTGCCAGGCACAGGATACAGCTGCAGCACTAGCACAGATTCAGGCTCGCCAGGACGAGTTTCAGAGACAACAGCTTGAGATCCAGAGGCAACAAGTTGAGATGCAGAGACAGAGTCAGCAGCAGTACATGGATCTTCTGCGGCATCTCATCACAGTTGGGGTTCCTCCGCCTGCATCTATCATGGCTCCGGCTTTGCATTCCAGTGGTCCATCGAGTCAGGGACAGCCGAGCTTTCAGTTTACCTCTCCACAGCAGCAGGTTCCCCAGTCTTTTCAGTCCCCGAGCTTCACTCCTATACATACGGGGTTCACACCGTCAGATCAGCCTCGCCCGCATCTCCTGACAGGCACACCTATTGGTGATTTCAGTGCCACCTACAGCGAGTTGACTGGTTAGCCGACACCCTCGCACACGACTACGTTTCACACTTCGTCAGGGTTGTCAGCTTCCGAGGCAGTCGTTCCACCAGTGACAGGGACTGGGACTACAGAGACCCTCCCTTCTTCAGTTGCCTCGACAGATCCCCCAGCTACTGGCGCACTTCAGGCTCAGGTTACTCAGACAGATCCACTTGTTGCTACACAGTCAGTGCCTGTTCCTGCTCAGACCCAGACCGCTTCGCAGCCACGTGCTTCTTCAGAGGGTCAGCCAGATAGCTCAGACTCCTTGGGCGATTCGCTTCACTTCGTGATTACTCCGCGCACCTCGGCACCTGACACGACTCCGTCTGTCCCCCCGTCAGATTAGATTAGCTTTTTGGCGCTTGATGCCAAAGGGGGAGAGAGAGTAGTTTCAGGGGGAGTTTGTTAGTGGGTTTTCGTTTTTCCGTGTGCTACTTTCATGCATATCATGTTTACTTTTTAGCACTGCATTCGTGTGACATTGTCGTCGAGTCGTAAACTTTGAGTCTTAATGTGTTATTCGTCACTGTGATTAATATATGTCACCGTTTTAGCTATAGCTCTAAGGTTGTGCTTCCGTGCCTTACTCCGATTACTTATGAGCTATATCTTTTTGTGTACTAACGCTTTTTGTCTTATCTTATCAAGTACACTCTTTTGGCTTGGAGCACATAAGCAATTCCTAACCCTTTGTGCTTATTGTCTTTTGCTTATGTGAACCAAGCATGCTCGAAAACCTTCACTCTAATCCATTGAAACTAAGTGTTGTCATCAATCACCAAAAAGGGGGAGATTGAAAGCATCTAGGCCCCAAGGTTTGGTTTCGGTAATTAATGACAACACTTTATTACCATGACTAACGTGTGTTTTGCAGAAACTTGGTAAGTTAGGTCATGGAGGTGATAACTGCTTTGAGCACTGTGGTATTCGTGTCCCTTGATGGAAATCGTTTCGGTTTTCAAAAGAGTGACGTCAAGATTAAGGACGGTTAGTTCCGGATGACGAAGTGTTGAGACACATTCGGAATAGTCGTTAGGATCTTCGTTTTTCTCTTTTGGCCGTACTATAAAGGGGGGCATGAATGGGTAGCTTGACCTAGGCGAGTCCTATGTTTAGGTGTGGTGCACACTTGTTAAACTTGGCGCTAGGCAAACCTAGAATAGCTCAAAGGTCAGTTGGAAGCAACTTGGTTGAAGTTGCGACGCGTTTCGAGAAGTTTCGGGCTGTTTTCCAGTCATCGGACGCGCTCTTCGGGAGCACCGGACGCGTCCGGTGAGTACGCTCTGCGCTAGGGTTTCGGCCTTGACCACCGAACGCGGTCCTCGCGAGGACCGGACGCGGTGGTCAGTGGCTGACACGTGTCACGTTGTGAGAACGCCCGTCGGACGCGACCTGGACTTGATCGGCGAGTCCGGTGCGAGTCCAGTAAGGTCCAGAGAGGACCGGACGCGTCCGGTCTTCAGGCATCGGACGTGGCCTCGCGTCCGGTGCGAGTACAGTAAGCACCCTTGCACGGTCGGACGCGTCCGGTCACCCCTGACCGGCGCGTCCGGTGGTTCGTTTCAAAATCGCGTTTTGACCGTTACGGGCGACCGGCGCGTCCGGTCTGTTGCACCGGCGCGTCCGGTGACCCCGTGTCAGAAAGTAACGGTTCATTTTCTTTGAGGGGTGTATAAATACAACCCCTCCACCTCTTTTAGAGGTCTCTTGCTCATTCAAACATCTGAGAAAACCCTTTAGAGTGCAAGGGAGTGCAAGAGCTCTAGTGAGGATAGAGATTTGAGAATCAAAGTTTGAGATTCCTCACTAGTAATTAGAGAGTAGCAAGTGTGCATCCATCTCCTCATTTGGGCTCGTTGTGGTCAAGTGAGAGTTCTAGCTTGTTACTCTTGGTGATCGCCATCACCTAGACGGCTTGGTGGTGATTGGGAGTTTGGTGATCATCCGGCGGAGCTTGTGGATGACCCAACTCAAGTTGTGAGCGGTTTTGGGTGATTCGCCGCGACGGAGTGTCGAAGAATCAACCCGTAGAGAGCACTTGATCCTTGCGCGGATCAAGGGGGAGCGACACCCTTGCACGGGTGCTCCAACGAGGACTAGTGGGGAGTGGCGACTCTCCGATACCTCGGAAAAACATCGCCGTGTTCCTTGCCCCTTTACATTCAAGCAATTACTTTCTCGTATTTACTTTCATTGCTTGTTTTCCATTCCTAGAATTGCCATGCTAGACTAGGATTGGAAACTAGGGTGCAAAACTTTTTAACGGTAGACTCTCTAGGAACACAAGTAGGCACTAGGGGTGAATTCCGGCTTGTAGGATTTAATTCTTGCAATTAATTTTTAGAAAAGCCCAATTCACCCCCCCTCTTGGGCATCTTGATCCTTTCACCTATCAACAAACGCAGTAAGAAGTGCAAGGTCTAGTGTGGGGAGTGTACTGTTGTAGACCCGAACGATCTCAAGGAAGCCTGCATGATGTATGTACGTCACGTATCGCTCGTCGCAGCTATGTGTGTGGTGCGTGCGAACACGAAGCGCACGCAACGGCCTTTGCTGCTCCAACAAGGCCTGGGCCTGGTGGTCCTTGTCGTAGTCTGCCTCAATGAGGCTGAAGCGCGGATGAGGTGCCCACACCTCCATCTTGCAACCCTGAACCTGCCTGTTTGAAAATGAAAGTAACAACATTAATACAAGTAATAACATTATAAAAAAACAAAGCCAAGTAAATTTGAAGATGAATATCATAAATGCATGTTTACTATGAAATTCGATGAGCAATATAAACCACCTCTTGTCTCGCCCGCCTATGAAATCTAGCGTTATGACCAGGATTCTTACAAATGGAGCAAAGGTTCTGCGCACGTTCTTCGTCAAAGTCCCCGCCACCATACATGTCGTCGTCGTAACCTTTCATATTGTCCATATCGCCTTTAAGTCGCTTCTTCTTCCTCCTTCCCTTCCCTACCATCTTTAGGTCCGAATAAGGCACGTAGTCCTCACCATAATATGGAGGCCACTACGACTCGTCAAGGTACGGCTTGAAACTCTTCTCCCAAACTTTGAGGGTGTTGGCACGGAGATACAAGGGTGACATGTATGGTGCAACTGTGTGGTCAAAACCTCTAAGCCAACAAGACGTGATCATGTGTGAGCAAGGGGCATGCATGATCTGAGGGACGTTGCAACTGCATTCTACTTTATCAAGATCGACACGCGGTACGTTCGCCCACCAAATCGTTCGCCGCCCAAGTTTGTGCCCCCTCTAGCTCGTACGTAGAAAACAAGCATGTCCCGTCCATAAGCCTCGGCAACCTGTTGCTTGGCCAATTCCTCAGCCTCCTTCAAATATTCGTGTTCAGCCTTCCCCCATCTTCCAAGCTCCTCTTCATTCCTCAGGGCTAGGCCATACCGTGTAACAAAATACTCATTGCACTTCCTAAAAGAGAACTCAACAATACCGGACACTGGGAGAGATCGAACGCCTTTGAACACACGATTGAAAGACACAGAGGAGTTTGTTGTCATGATGCCGTACCAAAAGCCGCCCTCATCATATGCTAATGCCCACTTGGTTTTATTTTCCATCTGCTGCTCTAACCATGCCTTGCCCGTTTGGTTGAGCATCTTCTCTAGTTTCACCATAGTCTCGTTGAACTCGTGTTCCATACGTTTATTGCAAAGCTCCTTTAACTTGTCAGCGACCTCCTTCTTCCGTTGACGCCGCCAAAAATTGGCGGCAAAATGCTGCATGCACCAACGGTGCACTAGGGGCGGGTGCCCATAAATGTGTTCACCGGAAGCATTAAGAATTCCAATGTGACGGTCCGAAATCAGACAAATGGTGCGAGAAGGGCCAAGCACATGAACACGGAGCAGACGCATGAACCATGACCATGAATCATTGTTTTCCCCCTCTGCCAAAGCAAAAGCCATTGGCACTATCTGGTTCTCTGGGTCTATAGCAGCAGCCATCATCAATGTGCCCCTGTACTTGCCGGTGAGGAACGTGCCGTCAACAAGAACAACTGGCCGACAATACTGAAATGCATGCTTGCACTGATCGAAATACCAGAACACACGGTACAGAATATGCCTCAATGGGTTCTGAAGATACAACCCTCCTATGTATATGAACGATCTCATGCCAGGGTTGAAGTGTTCCATCGCACATAAAATGCGTGGAACCCTGTTATAGGCTTTGCCCGCCAAGCCTTTCCATACGTGACCTCATACCCAACAAAAGTGACTATGGTCTCCTGCAAGAAAGACACTGATACGTCGTTGTCCTTATCTACAAGACCCAATATACGACGGGCTAGGTACCGAGCCATCAACTGGGGATGGTACCGTTTTCCCTCATTAGTCTGGCATCTGTGCGGCTGTTCCACTGAAGTTACCTTCCACTTACCATCACTCCGCCTCTTTCGTGCATTCAACTTCCACGAGCACGGGAATCCAGCCTTACATACTATGTGGAATTTTACCTCCTTGTCAGAATATCGAACCGTGTAAGGCCTATGATGATACACAGCATAGTCCTGAAGGAACAACTTCATCTCAGACATCGTATTGAAAAGCATTCCCTTCCTCAGTATTAAATTTTTATGGTTGTACAATGATTCCTTACACATCTGCAAACCCGTGTCACAAACTGCCATATGCGACATGCTGACATCCTTATAATTTGGCACACCGGTAAAGAGCAAGTCAGCCTCCCTCAGCTGTGTAAGCTCTGCCGATGTATAAGAGGGTGGTGCAACGTATTGTTGTGCCTCCCTAACCCTGCTCCATCCTTCATATTCCACTCCATCATCTGGATAACCGGTGACTAATGTGCCATGAGTCTGCATGCCATGAAGTACCTCAAGCGGTACTCCTGAGGGCATGCCACGAACTGGTGTACACATGGCAGGTGCACCTCCTGAGGGCATGGCTTCAACCGGTGTTCGCATGGCATGTGGACCTCCTTCCTCATTTCCTGAATCATCAGAATTAGTGCTAACATCATCACCAATCATTTCCTCCTCTACCGCCTCCTCCTCCTCCTGTTCGAACTCGTCTACATCAAAATCATTGCTTATATGACCAACTGGAGGAGAATGAACCCGCTCCTGCGTCCAATTACCATCCAAGTCCATACTCTCCATAGTTTGTTGCATCTGCACACCACAATCTCCTTGAGTACCACTGTCGAAGGACGGCTCTTCATTCTCAACATTCTCCAGCACCAACTTAGCCATGCCGACATTCGAACCTTGGATGACCCTATTGTATCGAGACCACTCTGCTTGGTTGCACAAGTCCACATTCACATAGTGTGCCCTATTCCTTCCAACATCAAACCTACCCTTTAGTGTGAAAGCCTCGCCAAACTTCAAACTCAAACGGTCACATAGATCGCTGAAACTAGGGGTGCCATCAAACCATTCCAATTCTTCATACATATCCTCAAACTGGCAATCCTCTCTCCTAACACTTCCTCCGTAAAAAACTCTTACACCGTAATCCATCTACAAAACGATTTGACATCCGATTATCAACTGACCAATATGGTAGTACTAATTACTACATAACTAACTAACTAACCTTACTTACCTACCACGTAACTAACTAACTTAGTAACTAAATTAACTAATAACTAATAATCGTTAACTAACTAAATAACTAATATTAACTAATAACATCCGATTAACTAATAATCGTTAACTAATAATCGTTAACAAATTAAATAATAACTAAATAACTAATAACATCCGATTAACTAATAACTAATATTAACTAACTAACAAAAAAATCGTTAACTACAAATAATCGTTAACAAACTAAATAACTAATATTAATCGTTAACTAACTAAATAACTAACTAACTAACTACAAATAATATTAACTAACTACAAATAATCGTTAACTAACTAAATGACTAAATAACTAACTAAATAATTAAATAACTAACTAAATAACTAATATTAAATAACTAAATAATCGTTAACTACAAATAATATTAAATAACTAACTAAATAACTAATATTAACTAAGTAACAAAAAAATAAAAAAATTACCGTAAACCGGGGCCGGGATGGGGTGCGACGGGCGGCGGCACGGCGAGGTTGGCCGGGCGGTGGCATGCCGGGGCCGGGCCGGGGTGCGACGGTCAGCGGCCGGGGGCGCGGCGCGGGAACGGCGGCCGGGGACGCGGCGGGGGCGCGGCGGCCGGGGCCACGGGGGGGGGGGGGGGGGGGCGCGGCGGCGCGGCGGGCTCGGCAAGCGGCGGCCGGGGGGCGTGGCGGGCGCGGCAGCGGCGGCGGCGCGGCGGGGCGCGACAGGGGCGCGGCAGGGGTGGCGCTGGCGCGGGGGAGGGGCGGCGCGCGGCGGTGGCGGCGTTGGCGGCGATGGCGGCGCTCGGGCGGCGGTGGCGGCGGTGGCGGCGCTCGGGCGGGGGCACTGCAAAATGACCGAGCGGGCGTGGCAGGGCGCGGCCGTTTATGTCGGCCGTACTCCACCATAATGGGGGACGGGGTATACCCCGCCATGATGGGTGGCGGGTTAGGCATACCCCGCCACGCATTATGGCGGGGTATGCCTTTCCACGTTCCCGGGTGTGGCTGCCATGTGGCGCCTCCACCCTGCCACCATGCATGGCGGGGTTTAGTGCAATTGTCCCGCCATGCATGGTGGCGGGGCCAAACGGGTTAGTTTTAAAAAAAATTCAAATCCGGGTTAAATTTAAATTTTGTTTTAAATTTGGGCTAAAAATAAAAAAATTCGCCTGTGGGGGTTCTTGGGCCACACGGGATAGGAAGGGCTGGCTTGGTTGGGCTAGGCGAGAGGTTCATGGCCTCTCGGGCCTCACGGTGATGGGTTTGGAAATGGGTGGCCTGCTATCTCGTCCTGGTTTCGGCCTTTGTTTGGTTTCCTAGGCCTTTTCTATTTTCTTTGTATTTCTAAATCCTATAAATAAAGCACACAAACGTATGCTCGTTTCCTGATCCGTACTTCTTCCTGGCTCGAGTAAAGACAATAGACCTGCACTGGTTTGTTGTGGTCTTTTAGGTTCACAAATTCAGTGCAACCAAACTTCCTAGCTGAAAAATGGATACAAAAATTCAGCGCAACATACAGAGCAGAGAAACTGTAAAAGAGATTTTTGGAACTTGACTTTTCTTTCCTCATTGTGCACAAGAGATGCTTAGCCAAGGTGCTTACTGCATATAGAATAGTAGGATGGAAGAGAAAAATTTATGGTCGGTCCCTCAACTTAGCAAGAGGTGTCATCTAGGTTCCTCTACTTTCAAAATGCTATTTCTAGGTCCCTAAACTTGGCTTCGGGTTTCATCTGGGTCCCTAAACTTGGCTTCGGGTGTCATCCAGGCCTCGACGGGTCCAAACCCGCTATAGATGCTGACATGACGCGGTCCTGCATGTGGGTCCCACATATCAGTAGGTTATTGTAACACCCGTGTTTTTGCATCATGATAAAAACCACTAAAATTTTGAACTTTTTAAAACCTTGCAACAAATTAAAACTTGACAATTTATTTTTTTTCGCAAAACTAATTGTACAATAAAATGTTTCCCAAAACATTGCATCAAAATCCACCATATGCATTAGGGTAGGACGTTCGAGTAATGAAGTGCTTGATTGATTGTATACTTGCTTGAATGCTCGTATGTTTGGTTTCTGGAATTTACCTTGCGGCACCAAAATAACCCACCCCTAACTAACACCTGCAAGTAGTAGTAGATAGTAGTTTGCATATAGTTAATTTCTATGCATTAGTAGATCATAGTTTAATTCACGTCTTTCATTTTCCCTAGTAGTAATGCATATAGATTCCTTGCCCTTAACTTTCATGCCATGCATCATAATAGTGCTTTAGCCATGCATTAGTAATCACCATACTTTAGTTGCATAGTACTTACTTAGTCGTTGCATTCATGATTAGTAGCATTAGTTAGCATCATTACTTTTAATATGCCGTTAGTAATTAGAATTTGCATCATAGTTAGTACTAGGTTAGTCTTACATACTAGCATTGCATATAGTTAACTTATCTACATTAGCATTGCATTCTTTCTTGCATCATAGTTATATTAGAAGAGATATATATACACCCGCACACTGGTCCATGCTTAGTATACATAGTCACAAACACACATACACCATATATATACGTATATATATGCCCTGCTAAACCGAGTAACTAGCTAGGGTCGTCCATACGTATGTAGGTATATATACATGCTGCTTACGTATACATGCATTGGTACACTGAGTATGGGTATATATACGTCATCTATCTACTAATTAGAGAATACGTACAGGTATAGTTATACACATACATGCATTACATATTTATTATTACTAACAAAAACAGAAAGGAAAAGAATTCCTAGCTAGCTACTGTGTACGCCATCCTCCCAACGGGCCAAACCCAGCACTAGCCACTAAGCACCGCCTCTGTACGAGCCTGCCTCGTTCGGGCCCTCTGCTGCTCTCGTGCCGTGTGGAGCATGGATTCAGGCCAGCACTACATCCGCATCGTCTTTCCCGTACACACGAGAAGCACGCCAGCACATCAACACACCAGACCGTGCAGCAGAGATCACCGGCTCATGTCTCGACATGTCCTATCGAGCTTGTCAGGTGCCAGCTCTAGCTTGGAGGGTGCGCCACGAAAACACTCATGTCGCGCTGCCATGCCCGGCCATGGTCAGCTCACACGCTGTGCTGCCGCCGCCTCCGGACAGGCCAGCTTGAGCCTCGCGTGTGCATATGTAGACGTTGACTGCCGCTGCTGTGCTAGCTGCAGTTCATGCCGGCAAAAATCTGCTTGGCCGGAGAAATATCGGCTGCCTCTCCACCGCCTTTACTGGCGCCTATAAAAGGCACCAGCAAGCTCGCCGTGGGCGCCGTGGAGGAGGCCGACCTCGAGCGGGAGGACACGTGAAGAAGCTCGGAGCTCGGAGCCGCTGACGCCGAGGCCTGCAAGGGAGCACCTCGCCCCTGCCGGAATCGCTGCCGCCCGACGCTCGCGCCTCGCGTTCGCCGCAGCCGGGGTCGTCAGCTGCGCTCGCCGGAGTCGACTCGCCACCTCGCTTGCCTCCGCTAGCTGGGATGAGGCCGCCGCCGAAGCAGCCGCTGCACCAGGCCGCGACGCCGCCACGGACCCCGCCGTGAGCCACCACTGTCGCACCCACGCCGGAACCCGGAGCCGTCAGAGTCAAACGCCGCCGTGCCCGCTCGACCAGCGAGCCAGTGCCCGGCCGCTCGCTTGCCAAGCGCCCGCACGCCGACGTCTGGTGGCCGACCTCCTCTGCTCTTCCCCTGGCTTCTCTCCCTCCCTCTCTTCTTCTCTCTCTCGCCTCTCTGGCTCCCTCTCTCCCTGTCCCGTTCTGTTGACCGAATGGAGGAGTAGCAGGCAGCAGACCACCGAGCGGAGGCATCCAATGCCCAGCTCTCGACCACGTCACGGCACCCAACCAGAGCACGCCAACTCATCACCTCTACCCTTCCTTTTTCCTGTAAACTAGGTGCACGTGAAACACAGAGATACAGCGGGCAAGTCCACCAATCGGTGCATAGAGCACCAGCAGCAGGCAACGCCCACTGGCTGGACCCACGCGTCAGCCGGCTGAGGAAATTGCTAAGCGCACACAGGAAACGTACACAGTAGAGTAAAAAGTAAGCCTTCTAATTATATAAAAATTCTTAGAAAATTTCAAAATAAACTAGAGTAGCTCTAGAGCATACCTATATAATTACCACTCATTTTCATTAGATAAAATTATAGAAATAAATAGCATGTTCCATTCCATTCGCGATTAATCGGTAAACGCTAATAATTTATATCTCGCGCGTTTTAATTCCGAATTGCATAATTCTTGCACCATAAATCTTATAAAATAAAACTCTGCATATTAAAATTCTTTACCCTAATTTTTGGTGCCCATTTAAATTCTAGATATGATTGCTTTTCTTTATTTAAATATTAATTCGTACTTGCATTAATTAATTAATTAATTAATTAATTAATTAATAACCCGTAGTAGCAATTTGTCACCATAGTACCCATCAACCAGATAAAAGCCAATCCATCTAGGACCGTTTCCTTTCTTGATTGATTATGCTTGCTATGTATGCCTTGCTTGGTATTTTCTTTTGTCTGTCAACGCTAGACAAGCGTAGGGTAGAAGACATGGAGATAACCCGATGGATCCTAGGAGCACGGTTACACTAGGACAGGAGCAAGAAGCACGCAGGATCTCGGAATAACGATATAATCGACAGCGAGCGGAGGCAAGTCCTGACTCCCACCTCCTCTTTTCCCTCCATATATTATACCACATCCATCCCGCTACTCTTCCTCCTCCACATAAATTAACCACTCCCTCATCCACCGCTCCACTACTATCACATTCCACCGCTCCCACTATATTCCACCACTCCCACCATAAAGTCTCCCACTCCCCTTTATAAATAATTATTAAATTAAACATAAATGATGTTATCCGTATTATCATGGGAACCAATGTTATGAGCATATATGACACATGATGAATATTGTGATATATAACGAATATTGAGATATATGATGAATGTCGTGATATATAATGAATAATGTGATATATATATATGCTATGAGCTTTATGATATGGATAACCTAAGAACATAGATGTTAATTGAACTGGTAAAATAGAACTTATTTTCGACGGGAGCGAGTGGGGATATTCCACATGGTGTGGACTATCCTTTTGGACAGGATCGCCTAGTGAGGGTTCCTGTCGGGAGATACTCGCTTCGGTCATATAAGGACCGGTTCATTTGCCATCTCGCCTAGCCAGATTTTCGTACAGCCACATGTCTATATGGGTAGACTTGATCTCACACCCCGTTAGATAGAAGTATAACTTCTACTAGGAGGCCGGAGTGGCAACGGACTATCAGGAGACGACACGGATGCTAGGTGATCTTCCGTGGTCTGGTCGGCATGGATGCTATGTGATCTTCCATGTAAAATTATTGTTGGGCCGTGTGCGAGCCCCTTTACATATATATATATATATATCTATTGGATGTTGTGTGATCATCCAAGTCGTTGTTCATTGGATGCTGTGTGATCATCCAAGTCGTTTCCGACCCCTGAGAAGCCGTGGTAGAATTATACGGACATCTAAGGTAGCGCTCTTTCGGGTACGAGGTCTCGTTAGGCCTGTCCAAGCCAATGACGTCTGGTGTCGGACTGTGCCTATCATGTGGGGAAATTTGTACAACCTCTGCAGAGTTTCCAGAATCTATTCGAATAGCCACGTCCTTGGAATGGGCAACCGCTGGGATGAGGTCTCAAATGATTAGACTTTTTATGTAAAGAAACTGTGACAATCTGGTAAGTTGCAAGTAATTAATTATGGTAAGTTATAACTTATAAACTCCGGGAACTGGCGAGAAGGGTTAATACTCTCCCAGGGCCCAAACCTCCATTTTATGTAACTCTACTACTACCATATAAAATTCCACCATAAGACCACCTCCACAAATAGCCTCCGCCATTCACCTCACCTCTACCCCAAAGTTAGGGCTTGCTGAGTACTTTATGTACTCAATCCCCTCCAATCTATGTTTTTAGGAGTCAAGCTGCAGGAGTACAAATAAGGATAAAGCTATCGAAGCTACGCCAGGATGGAAAGATAGGAGTACGTACGAGGACGGAGATGTATGATTACGCAAAGGAGCTACTCGAGGACCACTGGGATAAAGATATAGGACTGAGTTTAGGATTAAGGTTTACGTCTACACTTCAAGTTGCCTGTAGGGATGGAACCACGTCGTTATAGGACCGCTGTATTAGAACTCTGATGTACATTATCAGGCCAATGGCCCAAGTTGTGTAATATGAACTTTGTAATGTGTTTCTCCATTATCAATAAAAGTATGGTTTTTGATATCAATCTTGTTCGATCTGTGCGTATCAGCTACTGATCCAGGGACTGATACATGATGCACAGTGGACCCTAAAGTAGGGGCCCAACAGGGTGGTATCAGAGCCATACTTGGACTGTAGGACGAAACCTTAGCATGGTCGTTAAATAGGATTGTTTTTCTAAAAATCTATTTTGAAGAACGTTGCTTATAGCCTTGCCGCTCACCTTGCCTTGACCTTCTATTTCAAAAATATGATTTATTTCTCTTCTCTCACCCCCTTCAAAATATAGGTGTAGTACCCGTAGGTTTGAAATAAAGATTAGGTTTTATAAGATAAATTACATAATAATAGTAGTAGTAATAAAAATGAATAAATAAATAAAATAATATTATAACCTACGGAAAACCTTGCATAAAAATAGATAATGAAACTTGTTTGTGCTTGTTCATTCAATATGTGATTCCTTTGTTTGTTCGTTCCAGTTACAACTACCCCTTTTAGATATCTCTTCCCACCTTGTGCTCTTTCCTCTCTCCCATCTTATGGATATTTTCTGGAGGTCATACAAAGGAAGACAGCTATCTAAGATATTTTGAGAAGGCAGAAACTATTGGAAAATAATTTTAGAAGACAAGAAGAAAATAAGAAATCAGCAGCTACCAGATTACTAAGTGTGCTAGTGCAGCCAGAAGCATTTCGACCTAGTTAGCGACACCAATAGTCCGTTCCTTGTCACACCAGAGCAGCCTGAAAATATACACAGCATGCTACGGGCGAAAGCCATAGATTCGCGCACGCCTCCACCGTCCATGCCACCGCTCAGTTTTCCCGCACGCTGGTACCGCCCCCTCAGCGTCACGTCGCTATCTCCCCCCCACTGCACACTGCACCATGCACCACCGCCCCACGACGCCGCTCATGTTGTCACCTCACCGCCGAAAGCTGCTGCTGCTGCTGTCCCCCATGATGCCGATTCCCTCGGCACCCGATGCTGCTCAATGCCGCTGATAATGGCGCGCACCCGCTCTCCTAACCGTGCCATCGACTGTCTATAAAAGACGCCCCTTGCTGCCCTTCACAATCAGGACACCCCACTCTCAACACTGATCACCCACTTGAGTCCTCCATTTCAGTGCCAACTTGTTCCAACAATCCGAAAAGAAGCTCGAAGGAAGTGCTGCCAACTGAAGATTTACCGGAGAAACAGCAAGAAAAAGAAAAAGTACACTGTCGGAAGCCAGAAGTTAAAGCCCTCAAGATGTGCTTAGAAGCAGATGAGCTCGTTACGTTCGTCTTTGCTACCCTAATTTCTATGCTGATAGGATCAATAATCTTGTACATCATTGTAACGCGTCCGTTACCGTATGAAAGGCCCTGAGTTAATTAAAAAAGAGAGAGGGTAGAATAAAATCCTAGAAATCTTGTTGGTGCCACGTATATTTTTGAGATTTTTGGGCTCAAATCATTGAAAGAGAAAAGAAGAAAGAGAAAAAAATGGTGCAGTCAATGCCACTATCACCAGCAAATCACAGCCGCCTCATTTTCTGGGTTTACAGTAAACTGCAACCGACAACGACCATCGCCTGCACGGTCGTCAAGACCACACCACCACCACAGTGCCACACTATGTAGTGAGCCCCACTCCCCTTTTTCCTCCGCACACCTCAGGACCAGTCAAAGCGTCCCTTGCAAGCCTCACCACCGGCACCTTATAAAAGAAGGAACTCCTCTGCCCTCATCATCACCCACGCCCACTAAAGAATCCCACTGCTAGCTTTTCCTTACCTTGAGCAAAAGCAAAGCAACCACACCCTCAGCTTTCCACTCGCAAACCACCATAGTTGATTCCTCCCACGCCCACAAATGGCCGAAGGTGTTTGGGTCAGCAGCTACTGCCTCCACACCGAAGGATTCCCCAAGCTCCTACATGCCACCATGCAGAGACTTGGAATACAAAAGCGTCCCGAGTATGAAGGCCGTGAGTATGAAGAACACGGCATCGAGCGCTGTGAAGTCACCATCTACGTCGCAAGGAGTGAAGACTTCCCCGACATAGCTGAAGCTTGGAGCATGACTGCAACCGGTTTTCGCTTCACCGACACCTACCAAGCCGTCGCCCGCAAAGCCCTGCGACACTTGTGCCAGCTCTACGAAGAGCCCATCACTCGTAC
Source organism: Saccharum spontaneum (assembly GCA_022457205.1). NCBI lineage: Eukaryota > Viridiplantae > Streptophyta > Magnoliopsida > Poales > Poaceae > Saccharum > Saccharum spontaneum. The sequence continues at coordinate 56,573,643 of CM039596.1, forward strand.
ACCCATGAGATTCTTCCCACCACTGGAGAAGAACCGCCCTACCTGGATCGCTCGCATGGAAGCCCTGCAGGAGCAAGAAGACAACCCCACCATGAAGTTCATGACCGACTACCTGCTCTCCCTCGACGAGCAGTACGATAGGCAAGCCACCGGACTGATGAACTGCATCCACCGTGCCCAAGTGGCCGTGATCTATGCCAGGAGCCTCCATGTAGAAGCACAAGCTCGAGTCGCCGCTGATAGGCAAGAGCCCGTGATTTTGGAAGGAATCCCCATCCACCTACCAGGAAGAAGAAGGACGGACCCTGCAGTACCCCCAGCACCACCACCATCGAGAGACTTCGATGCCGAGCCTCTCCTCCCGCTCACTCAACCACTGCCAAACGAAGAAGAACCTGCACCAAGCTCAGTGGAAGAACCTCCAGCACGCCAGAATAAAGCCTCCCTGTTCGACGAAGTAGACTAGTTCTCCCTAGGGATATGTACCTCCCTCTTTACCCATTGTTGTAACCCTCCTGTGGCAATAAAAAAAATATATGTGTTTGGCTCGTGATCCCATGGCGTGCATGAAGAAGAACACGGGTGCAAGAACAAAAAAAAAATATTATTATATATTAGGAAGATAAGTAAGGGTGACCACAAAACCAAGAGTACTCTACAGGAAAATAATCATGCCCAAGAAGTAATATATATAATAAAATGAAATAGAAGATTTAAGGATAAATCTTCTAAGTGGGGTAGATTTGGACCCGTAGTCAAGAAAGAAAGAAATCATTGATCAGACAGGGTGAAAAGACAGGGTGAAAACAACTAAGCTACTGAAGATCCAAGCTTTTGGATGAGAAATGGAACCCTAAATAGGATTAGAAATGGAATCCTAAGTTCACAGTGATTGTTGCTCAAAAGAAACGAAACCAACACACTGCACCATAAATCCAGAGGATTTAAAGAGAAATATGATAAAGAAGCTCAAGAGTTGGCATTAAAAAAAAATTGGACCGTGGAGGTCTAAATCATCTAAGTGGGTTGCTCTGCAACCAGAAGATCAAATCATCTAAGTGGGGTAGCCCAAGATCTGGAAATTTGAATTACCTAGGGGATCAGAAAGTCAGAAGATTTGAGTTGAGTGACTACTAATATTACAAAAAAAGGGGGGGCATCAGGAAATGAGCAGAGATGGATTTAATTTCGCCTTAAGTGTTACCAAAACCAATGTATGACAATGGTGACCTACTGCAAATGGGAAGACAATTTACGAAGACTGAATAATTCTCAGGAGGCAGTGTTGTAAGATAAAAAGGAATCTGCGATCTTTCTCTCTCTAGTTTCTTCTCTCCCTCTAGTTTCTCTCTCTAGTTTACTTGAATCTCGGGGACGAGATTCTTCTAAGTGGGGTAGATCTGTAACACCCGTGTTTTTGCATCATGATAAAAACCACTAAAATTTTGAACTTTTTAAAACCTTGCAACAAATTAAAACTTGACAATTTATTTTTTTTCGCAAAACTAATTGTACAATAAAATGTTTCCCAAAACATTGCATCAAAATCCACCATATGCATTAGGGTAGGACGTTCGAGTAATGAAGTGCTTGATTGATTGTATACTTGCTTGAATGCTCGTATGTTTGGTTTCTGGAATTTACCTTGCGGCACCAAAATAACCCACCCCTAACTAACACCTGCAAGTAGTAGTAGATAGTAGTTTGCATATAGTTAATTTCTATGCATTAGTAGATCATAGTTTAATTCACGTCTTTCATTTTCCCTAGTAGTAATGCATATAGATTCCTTGCCCTTAACTTTCATGCCATGCATCATAATAGTGCTTTAGCCATGCATTAGTAATCACCATACTTTAGTTGCATAGTACTTACTTAGTCGTTGCATTCATGATTAGTAGCATTAGTTAGCATCATTACTTTTAATATGCCGTTAGTAATTAGAATTTGCATCATAGTTAGTACTAGGTTAGTCTTACATACTAGCATTGCATATAGTTAACTTATCTACATTAGCATTGCATTCTTTCTTGCATCATAGTTATATTAGAAGAGATATATATACACCCGCACACTGGTCCATGCTTAGTATACATAGTCACAAACACACATACACCATATATATACGTATATATATGCCCTGCTAAACCGAGTAACTAGCTAGGGTCGTCCATACGTATGTAGGTATATATACATGCTGCTTATGTATACATGCATTGGTACACTGAGTATGGGTATATATACGTCATCTATCTACTAATTAGAGAATACGTACAGGTATAGTTATACACATACATGCATTACATATTTATTATTACTAACAAAAACAGAAAGGAAAAGAATTCCTAGCTAGCTACTGTGTACGCCATCCTCCCAACGGGCCAAACCCAGCACTAGCCACTAAGCACCGCCTCTGTACGAGCCTGCCTCGTTCGGGCCCTCTGCTGCTCTCGTGCCGTGTGGAGCATGGATTCAGGCCAGCACTACATCCGCATCGTCTTTCCCGTACACACGAGAAGCACGCCAGCACATCAACACACCAGACCGTGCAGCAGAGATCACCGGCTCATGTCTCGACATGTCCTATCGAGCTTGTCAGGTGCCAGCTCTAGCTTGGAGGGTGCGCCACGAAAACACTCATGTCGCGCTGCCATGCCCGGCCATGGTCAGCTCACACGCTGTGCTGCCGCCGCCTCCGGACAGGCCAGCTTGAGCCTCGCGTGTGCATATGTAGACGTTGACTGCCGCTGCTGTGCTAGCTGCAGTTCATGCCGGCAAAAATCTGCTTGGCCGGAGAAATATCGGCTGCCTCTCCACCGCCTTTACTGGCGCCTATAAAAGGCACCAGCAAGCTCGCCGTGGGCGCCGTGGAGGAGGCCGACCTCGAGCGGGAGGACACGTGAAGAAGCTCGGAGCTCGGAGCCGCTGACGCCGAGGCCTGCAAGGGAGCACCTCGCCCCTGCCGGAATCGCTGCCGCCCGACGCTCGCGCCTCGCGTTCGCCGCAGCCGGGGTCGTCAGCTGCGCTCGCCGGAGTCGACTCGCCACCTCGCTTGCCTCCGCTAGCTGGGATGAGGCCGCCGCCGAAGCAGCCGCTGCACCAGGCCGCGACGCCGCCACGGACCCCGCCGTGAGCCACCACTGTCGCACCCACGCCGGAACCCGGAGCCGTCAGAGTCAAACGCCGCCGTGCCCGCTCGACCAGCGAGCCAGTGCCCGGCCGCTCGCTTGCCAAGCGCCCGCACGCCGACGTCTGGTGGCCGACCTCCTCTGCTCTTCCCCTGGCTTCTCTCCCTCCCTCTCTTCTTCTCTCTCTCGCCTCTCTGGCTCCCTCTCTCCCTGTCCCGTTCTGTTGACCGAATGGAGGAGTAGCAGGCAGCAGACCACCGAGCGGAGGCATCCAATGCCCAGCGCTCGACCACGTCACGGCACCTAACCAGAGCACGCCAACTCATCACCTCTACCCTTCCTTTTTCCTGTAAACTAGGTGCACGTGAAACACAGAGATACAGCGGGCAAGTCCACCAATCGGTGCATAGAGCACCAGCAGCAGGCAACGCCCACTGGCTGGACCCACGCGTCAGCCGGCTGAGGAAATTGCTAAGCGCACACAGGAAACGTACACAGTAGAGTAAAAAGTAAGCCTTCTAATTATATAAAAATTCTTAGAAAATTTCAAAATAAACTAGAGTAGCTCTAGAGCATACCTATATAATTACCACTCATTTTCATTAGATAAAATTATAGAAATAAATAGCATGTTCCATTCCATTCGCGATTAATCGGTAAACGCTAATAATTTATATCTCGCGCGTTTTAATTCCGAATTGCATAATTCTTGCACCATAAATCTTATAAAATAAAACTCTGCATATTAAAATTCTTTACCCTAATTTTTGGTGCCCATTTAAATTCTAGATATGATTGCTTTTCTTTATTTAAATATTAATTCGTACTTGCATTAATTAATTAATTAATTAATTAATTAATTAATTAATAACCCGTAGTAGCAATTTGTCACCATAGTACCCATCAACCAGATAAAAGCCAATCCATCTAGGACCGTTTCCTTTCTTGATTGATTATGCTTGCTATGTATGCCTTGCTTGGTATTTTCTTTTGTCTGTCAACGCTAGACAAGCGTAGGGTAGAAGACATGGAGATAACCCGATGGATCCTAGGAGCACGGTTACACTAGGACAGGAGCAAGAAGCACGCAGGATCTCGGAATAACGATATAATCGACAGCGAGCGGAGGCAAGTCCTGACTCCCACCTCCTCTTTTCCCTCCATATATTATACCACATCCATCCCGCTACTCTTCCTCCTCCACATAAATTAACCACTCCCTCATCCACCGCTCCACTACTATCACATTCCACCGCTCCCACTATATTCCACCACTCCCACCATAAAGTCTCCCACTCCCCTTTATAAATAATTATTAAATTAAACATAAATGATGTTATCCGTATTATCATGGGAACCAATGTTATGAGCATATATGACACATGATGAATATTGTGATATATAACGAATATTGAGATATATGATGAATGTCGTGATATATAATGAATAATGTGATATATATATATATATATATGCTATGAGCTTTATGATATGGATAACCTAAGAACATAGATGTTAATTGAACTGGTAAAATAGAACTTATTTTCGACGGGAGCGAGTGGGGATATTCCACATGGTGTGGACTATCCTTTTGGACAGGATCGCCTAGTGAGGGTTCCTGTCGGGAGATACTCGCTTCGGTCATATAAGGACCGGTTCATTTGCCATCTCGCCTAGCCAGATTTTCGTACAGCCACATGTCTATATGGGTAGACTTGATCTCACACCCCGTTAGATAGAAGTATAACTTCTACTAGGAGGCCGGAGTGGCAACGGACTATCAGGAGACGACACGGATGCTAGGTGATCTTCCGTGGTCTGGTCGGCATGGATGCTATGTGATCTTCCATGTAAAATTATTGTTGGGCCGTGTGCGAGCCCCTTTACATATATATATATATATCTATTGGATGTTGTGTGATCATCCAAGTCGTTGTTCATTGGATGCTGTGTGATCATCCAAGTCGTTTCCGACCCCTGAGAAGCCGTGGTAGAATTATACGGACATCTAAGGTAGCGCTCTTTCGGGTACGAGGTCTCGTTAGGCCTGTCCAAGCCAATGACGTCTGGTGTCGGACTGTGCCTATCATGTGGGGAAATTTGTACAACCTCTGCAGAGTTTCCAGAATCTATTCGAATAGCCACGTCCTTGGAATGGGCAACCGCTGGGATGAGGTCTCAAATGATTAGACTTTTTATGTAAAGAAACTGTGACAATCTGGTAAGTTGCAAGTAATTAATTATGGTAAGTTATAACTTATAAACTCCGGGAACTGGCGAGAAGGGTTAATACTCTCCCAGGGCCCAAACCTCCATTTTATGTAACTCTACTACTACCATATAAAATTCCACCATAAGACCACCTCCACAAATAGCCTCCGCCATTCACCTCACCTCTACCCCAAAGTTAGGGCTTGCTGAGTACTTTATGTACTCAATCCCCTCCAATCTATGTTTTTAGGAGTCAAGCTGCAGGAGTACAAATAAGGATAAAGCTATCGAAGCTACGCCAGGATGGAAAGATAGGAGTACGTACGAGGACGGAGATGTATGATTACGCAAAGGAGCTACTCGAGGACCACTGGGATAAAGATATAGGACTGAGTTTAGGATTAAGGTTTACGTCTACACTTCAAGTTGCCTGTAGGGATGGAACCACATCGTTATAGGACCGCTGTATTAGAACTCTGATGTACATTATCAGGCCAATGGCCCAAGTTGTGTAATATGAACTTTGTAATGTGTTTCTCCATTATCAATAAAAGTATGGTTTTTGATATCAATCTTGTTCGATCTGTGCGTATCAGCTACTGATCCAGGGACTGATACATGATGCACAGTGGACCCTAAAGTAGGGGCCCGACAGTTATATATCTATTTATTTTTAATTTTATTTCGAGGTACTGTAGCTATAATCCCTTAAATATTTCAAAAATTGTATCTTTTTTCATGTGATCTTGGATGAAGATTATTTTTATATAAAAATTGTAGCTCGAGATGAGATCTACGACTTTCTAGTTTTGAATTTTTTAATTTGAAGTCGTTAAGATGCTCAAAACAATTAAACAAATTTTTAGCAGTTTATTAATCGCGTACAAGCGCTTGTCGCCTTGAAAAAATCATATCTTTGTTATATGCTATCAAAGGGAGATAGTTTCTATATGAAAGTTGTAGCTCTTAATGGGATCTAGGACTTTCAAGTTTTGAGTTTTTAAATTTGAGGTCGTTAAGATGCGCAAAAAATTAAAAAATTTTCAGCAGTATATTAATTCCTGAAAGATTGCTTAATTCTTTTGAGCATCTTAACGATCTCAAATTTAAAAACTCAAAACTAGAAAGTTGCAGATCGCATTAAGAGCTATAACTTTTATATAGAAAGTAGCTCCATTTGACAGCATATAAGAAATATATGATTTTTCCAAGGCGACAAGCGCTTGTACGCGATTAGTATACTGCTAAAAATTTGTTTAATTTTTTTGAGCATTATAACGACCTCAAATTAAAAAACTCAAAACCATAAAGTTGTAGATCCCATTAAGAGGTACAACTTTCATATATAAAGTACCTCCATTTAACAGCATATAAGAAAGATATGATTTTTCCTAGGCGACAAGCGCGTGTACGTGATTAATATACTGCTGAAAATTTATTTATTTATTTTTAGCATCTTAACTACCTCAAATTAAAAAACTCAAAACTAAAAATTCATAGATCTCGTCGAGAACTATAATTTTTATATAAAAATCATCTTCATCTGAGATCGTATAGATATTGTAGCTACAGTACCCAAAATAGAAATAAAAATAAATAGAAATATAACCTGCTGACATGTGGGCCCTACATGTAGGACCGAGCCACGTCAGCATCCATAGCGGGTTTGGACCCGTTGGGACCTGGATGACACCCGAAGCCAAATTCAGGGACCCAGATGACACCCGAAGCCAAATTCAGGGATCCAGAAATGATATTTTGAAAGTAGAGGGACCTAAGTGACACCTCTTGCCAAGTTCAGAGAGCTAGAAATGGCATTTTGAAAGTAGACGGACCTAGGTGACACCTCTCGCCAAGTTGAGGGACCGGGCATGAATTTTTCTCAGGATGGAAACCCAAGTGTGTGGTTTGGAAACTATGAGCGCCAAAATCTGAATAAGAGAATATTTGTACTGACGGAAGGATGGAAACCCACCACTATGATCTAAGCGCAGCATTTGCAAATCTAAGTGTAAACTCAAAGAAAGTAAGCAACAATTCTCTCAAGTACATTGGGAACAGCGTGCTACAAACCCAGCACCATGCAAACTCTAACCAAGGGACTAAGGATCCAAAATGGCATGTCATGAGAAGTGTGACTCAGGACTGACCATGGTTAACAATCCAGAGATCTTGGTTTTCCAAAGGATAGTGACCGAGAAAAGGTTTGTACCTACGTACAAATGATCATAAGGAATCACAAATTCGATTAGAGATCATAATAAATTTTCCATCCTTTAAATTAGTGAGATGGATACTATAACCAACTAATTGACGGTTTGTCAATGCAATTCAAGCAGTGGGGCAGCATCACTGTTTGGAACATATGAGGCTTTTCTTCCATTCTTACCTGCAATAGAGAAGAAGGCTGCAGCAAAAGAAGATGCTCACATGCTGATAGCAGCAATGGAGAAGCTGCCAGCTAAAAAGAAGCAATGCTAAATACCTGCCAGCGATAAAGAAGCAATGCTAAGTAGCTGTCAGCATCACTATTTGCGATCTGTGAGCTGTTAGGTTTTGATCTCCCGCCATTAGGCCCAACGGCCTTTTGGGCCTTGTTCTCGCGCCCTGATCGGGGGCGCCCAACCCAATATGGTTGGTGGGCCCCCGTCGCACAGCGCTATATATAGGAGGTGGGGGCCGGGGCTCGAGGTACGAGGTTCACCTGAGAGCCAGTTGCCCACCAACATTCCTAACCCTAATCCCGATCTTGAGAGGGGCGCTGCCAGCGACGGGAAGCACCACCGAACCCATGGCGCCGGCGAACGACCCCAACACCGGTGCTTCTTCCGGATCGGCTACTCCCGCTCCCACTGACGGTTTGCGTTTTCCACTGTTCTCTTTTCCTCTTTCTAGCAGTCGTGGTAGTAGTTGTATTAGGTTTTGGTACACACTGTGAATCATTGTTCAGTTTATTTCCCATGTTGAAATGCACCCGATCTAATGAATCAACGAACTACGAAAAACAACAATGGTACCGGAGCCATGTTCATGAACTAAGAACCCTAGATCGGGGTAAGAAAATGGAAAGAAATGAGTACTGATTTCAAATCGGAATCGAATCGAACTCCATGAACCCTAACCCTAAAACGAAGAAATTTCTCGATCCGCTGCGGATCGGGAAACCGCCGCACTCGGTGTGGCCGGCTCTAGCACCCGTGGGCACGGCTGCGCGCGGTTGAAGAAACCTCCGTGAATCGAACCACGAAACCCGAGGCACCACCACACGGTGTCTTGACGGCGGCGCGCTCAACCCCGGAGGGGAACGCGCACGCGGGCAAGGGCCATGCGGCGGAGCCATTTTCCTCCCTCAGGGCCGGGTCATGGTGACCGATGCTCGGGTAGCCGGCTCTGGCCACCGAGTGCGCGCGGCACCGGGCCCCGGCGGCGACACCGCAGGCCTCCGGCCACTACGGGAAATGAGGAACTGGCTCTGGTCTCACGTGCGGTTGAGAGACAAGGAAAAGCCGCCAGGATGAGAAACTCCAAGTGGTAGCCGGTGGCCATGCGGGAAAATGGGAGGAGAAGCTCCGGCAGCTTCCTACCCGGCCGGTGGTGGCCGGCGGCCATGCTGGAAATGGAGGAAAGAAGAAAAAGACTAGGGTTAGAAGGAAGGCCGGCCGGGCAAGTTTTATACCACCGAGAAATGAGCTCAGCCGCTGGATCAGACGGACGGCCAGGATTGAGCCGCCATTTTGAAACCCTAGGGCATACAGCTGGCAGGCCGCTAATGGGCCGCGCATGCTTGGCTGGCAGGCCGGGAAGGAGACGGCTGCACACGGGCCGAGCGGCTGGCAAGCCGAATGCTTTTGGCTGCCGGGCCGGTTGGCCGTGGGCCCGGAGCGGCTGGGCCAAACCAGGCCGAGCCGCGCGTGGGCCGGCTACGCTGGCTGGGCTGCGGGGAAAAGGAAGGCCTGCGGGCCAAAATTGAAGAAGAAGAAGAAATTTTCAAATTTTTTTTCAGAAGCAATATTTATATGAATTCAATGAATTTTTGAATGAATTTGAATGAAATTTTGATAGGAATCTTCGTGCAAATTTGTCCAACGACATTTTGCTCAGAAATAATGAAATTTTTTTAGTGCTTCTGGAAAATAACATTATGAGAATTTTATTATTGTTTCCGCTGCATACTTGATATAATTATTTTCATTATCAAATTCGAACCAACGGGAGAATTTGGTTTTGGAAAATGAATAATAATTGAAGATGAATTGTAGTATTGTTATTTTCTGACCAACGTTGTTAATAACAATATTATAATTTTGATTCATGAAAATCGTGCATTAATTTTATTTCTGCCCAACGGTGATGTAAAATTATTGCATAGATGAATTATATGTTTCAATTTGACCAACGTTGAGTTAAAGCATATGATTTCATGTATAAATGTTTCTCACTTACTCTGATGTGGTTTCTGGAGGCAAATGCATTGTGAACATCGCGAACATTCCGACACTCAACGGGACCAATTACCGTGTGTGGCGGGAGAAATATGAACTTGAACTTGCGTTGGGAGAGGTCGATTATGCCATCATCTCACCGTGTCCCACTGAACCAGTGGATCCGGTGAGAGAAGAAAATGAATCTGACGCTGATTTCATTGCTCGAAAGCGTGATCATGCTGAGATAAGAATGAAATATGATCTTGAACACAGGCAATGGACCCTCTCCAACCGCAAGTGCTTATTGGTAGCTAAGGCCACCATAGAAGAACAGATAAGGGGCTTAATCCCTGAATGTGCTACTGCCACAGAATATCTTGATAAAATCAAGAGTCAGTTTACTGGGTCTACAAAGGCCACAGCAAGTTCACTGATAAAGAAGCTTGTGAATGAAAAATATACTGGTGGTAGCATCAGAGAGCACATTTTGAAGATGAACACCACGACATCTAAGCTAAAAGAGATGAATTTGAAGGAAGATGATTTCCTGATTCATTTGATTTTTGCTTCCCTGCCAAAAGAATATGATACTTTCATTGTGAACTATAATATGCAGCCTGAAAGATGGGGCATAGAAAGACTTATCTCAATGTGTGCTCAAGAAGAGGAGAGGATAAAATCCTCACAGAGTGAGTCCGCTCATTTTGTGAAGGATAATAAAAGAAAGAACTTTAATAGCAAGAATTCTAAACCACAAGGGAAACCCAAGTAGGACAAGGCCTCTTCCTCAAACTCACAGGGAAAGAAACCCCAGGAATCTGAAAATCAGCAGAGCAACTCCTATGGTGGAGCTGAAAAGGATCAATGCAAGTACTGCTTCAAGAAGGGACACTACAAGAGAGACTGTCCAGACTTCCTGAAATCTCTACTGAAAAGAGGTGATGAATTTATTACATTTGTAGATGAATCCCTGTATTTATGTTATGCTAAATCCACTTGGTGGGTTGATTCAGGAGCAACTACTCATGTTGCAAATTCTTTACAGGGGTTAAGTGGGACGAGAACCTTGCAAAGAGGAGAAAGAACGATTAAAGTTGCAAATGGAGTACAAGCCGACGTTGAAGCGATTGGAGATTTATCTTTAGAATTAAACAACGGCTTTGTACTTAGACTTAAAGAAGTACTTTATGTTCCCTCTTTGCGTAGAAATTTGATAAGTGTTTCGAAACTTGATGATGATAGAATTGATTGCCATTTTGGTGATGGCAAATATAAGATACTTGTTAATAATGAATGTGTTGGTCTTGCCTTCTGACAAGACAAGCTTTATTTATTATCTCTTGATGAAGATGCGAACAATGTATGCGATGAGAATATGAATGATTCCCCATCTGCGAATGTAACTAAGAAGCGGAAGCGAATTGATGATGCCTCTTCAAAATTATGGCACTGTCGCTTGGGCCATATTTCGAGGGGGAGAATGGAACGGCTAATTAAAGAATCAATTCTTCCGCACTTAGAATTTTCAGATTTAGAACAATGCGTTGATTGCATCAAAGGAAAGTATGTCAAGAAAATTAAGAAAAATGCCAAACGAAGCACAAGAACTTTAGAAATTATCCACACTGATATATGTGGTCCATTTCCTGTGAAAAGCGTGGATGGTTATGATTCGTTTATAACATTCATAGACGACTACTCTCGTTATGGTTATATTTATCCAATTAAAGAAAGATCGGAAGCATTGGATAAATTCAAAATATTTAAAGCTGAGGTTGAAAATCAGCATGATAAGAAAATAAAGATAGTACGATCAGACCGAGGTGGAGAGTACTATGGGCGACATACCCCATATGGCCAGATTCCTGGACCGTTTGCAAAGTTTCTACAGGAAAATGGCATAGTCGCTCAGTACTCCACACCGGGGGAGCCTCAGCAGAATGGAGTGGCTGAAAGACGTAACCGTACCTTAATGGATATGGTAAGAAGCATGATAAGTTACTCCACCTTACCGATTAGTTTATGGATGGAGGCACTGAAAACCGCCATTCACATACTTAATCGAGTACCAAGCAAATCGGTGCCTAAAACACCGTATGAATTATGGATAGGAAGGGAACCCTCACTTAACCATTTGCGTGTGTGGGGCTGTCCAGCTGAGGCAAAAGTGTTTAACCTAAACATAGGAAAGTTAGACTCCAAGACAGTCAGCTGCCATTTCATTGGCTATCCAGAAAGATCGAAAGGATATCGATTTTATTGTCCTGACAGACATATGAAGTTTGTAGAAACAAGACACGCTGTGTTCTTAGAGGATAACATGATCAGGGGGAGCATGGTAGCACGAGAAATAAGCCTACAGGAGAAACGGGTACATGTACCCACTCCGGTGGTTGAAGAACCATTCTTTACGCTACCTGTTGCTGTTGAGCTGACAGTGCAGGACACTGTAGAGCCAACACCTGTTGCAAGTTCTCCCGTGGCGACAATAAATGATCATGAGGAACCTGTCCTTGAGGACCCCATAGAACCAAACGTCGCACATGAGGAAGAACAACAACAGCCCAATGTGGAACAAGTGCCAGAGGCCCCTAGAAGGTCTCAAAGAACAAGAAGGTCAGCGATTTCTAATGACTATGAAGTTTATGAGACAGAAGAATTTCAGATGGGGGATGATCCCACCTCATTTGAAGAAGCCATGAGAAGCGATCACTCATCAAAGTGGCTTAAGGCCATGGAAGATGAAATGAAATCAATGAGTACCAACAAAGTTTGGGACTTGGAAATTATTCCTAAGGGAGCCAAAACAGTAAGTTGTAAATGGATCTACAAAACAAAATATGACTCCCAAGGGAACATAGAAAGATTTAAAGCGCGACTTATGGCGAAAGGCTTTACGCAAAGAGAAGGGATTGATTACAATGAGACGTTTTCTCCAGTCTCATGTAAAGATTCCTTCATAATTATAATGGCACTTGTGGCCCACTATGATTTGGAGTTACATCAAATGGATGTAAGAACGGCGTTCCTTAACGGGGATTTGGAAGAAAATGTTTATATGGCACAACCGAAAGGTTTTGTTATAAAAGGAAAAGAAAATATGGGATGCCGCCTAAAGAAATCAATCACGGATTGAAACAAGCCTCAAGACAGTGGTATTTGAAGTTTGATAGAACGATAAAAGGTTTTGGGTTTAAGGAAAATGTTGAGGGCAATTGCGTTTACGCAAAATTCAAGAATGGAAAGTATATATTCCTAATCTTGTATGTGGATGATATCCTGCTTGCTAGCAGTGATGTCAGTCTACTAATTGAAACGAAGAAATTCTTGTCCTCAAACTTCGATATGAAAGATCTTGGTGAGGCCTCGTTTGTTTTGGGAATAGAGATTCATCGAGATAGAAGAAAGGGGGTACTGGGACCATCGCAAAAGGCATACATAGAAAAGGTTTTGAAGAAATTTAGTATGCATGCGTGCAGTTCTTCACCTGCTCCTACTGTCAAGGGCGATAGATTTGGGGAACATCAATGTCCCAAGAATGAATATGAGATTAATCGAATGAAAGCGGTACCGTATGCTTCAGCAGTTGGAAGTTTACAATATGCTCAAGTGTGTACACGCCCTGACTTGGCTTTTGTCACCGGGTTACTTGGCAGATATTAAAAGAATCCAGGAATAGAACATTGGAAATTGGTGAAGAAAGTCCTGCGTTATTTGCAGGGTACGAAAGGCCTCATGTTAACGTATAGAAGATCTGATTCCCTGAAGATAGAGGGGTATTCAAATTCCGATTATGCGGGAGAAGAAAGAAAATCCACGTCAGGATATATATTTACTCTCGCAAGAGGGGCTATATCGTGGAAAAGCTCCAAACAAACTGTAACTACATCCTCGACAATGTATGCCGAGTTTGTAGCATGCTATGAGGCAACGGGACAGGTGAATTGGCTAAAGAAATTCATACTCGGATTGAAAGTGATTGATGATATAAATGAACCGATGAGGTTGTATTGTGATAACAACCCAGCGGTACAATATGCTTACAACAATAGGTCAAATGGTGCTGCCAAACACATTGACATAAAGTACTATGTTGTAAGAGATAAAGTTCGGGATCATATTATAAATCTTGAGCATATAAGTACAGAGAAAATGCTCGCGGATCCGCTCACTAAGGGCTTACCACCCAACGTGTTCAGAGAACACGTAGCTGATTCCCGAACATACGAAGGGCCCAGAAGAAACTTCATTCCAAACAGAGAAATGTATTGTGGCTGTTAGTCTAACGGCACTAATTGTTGTGACGATGAAACAGTTCAATGCACTAATTTGCAATGGAATAGGATAGAAACAAGAAAAATATGAATCGAAGGTTTGAGTATGATATTAAAGAACGAAGAAAATGATGAGAGATCAAGGGGGGGAATGTTAGGTTTTGATCTCCTGCCATTAGGCCCAACGGCCTTTTGGGCCTTGTTCTTGCGCCCTGATCGGGGGCGCCCAACCCAATATGGTTGGTGGGCCCCCGTCGCACAGCGCTATATATAGGAGGTGGGGGCCGGGGCTCGAGGTACGAGGTTCACCTGAGAGCCAGTTGCCCACCAACATTCCTAACCCTAATCCCGATCTTGAGAGGGGCGCTGCCAGCGACGGGAAGCACCACCGAACCAATGGCGCCGGCGAACGACCCCAACACTGGCGCTTCTTCCGGATCGGCTACTCCCGCTCCCACTGACGGTTTGCGTTTCCACTGTTCTCTTTTCCTCTTTCTAGCAGTCGTGGTAGTAGTTGTATTAGGTTTTGGTACACACTGTGAATCATTGTTCAGTTTATTTCCCATGTTGAAATGCACCCGATATAATGAATCAACGAACTACGAAAAACAACATGAGCCTCATCAAGGTACAGGCCTACACATAGGTAAGTCAGCTCTACAAGCAATACTGAAGAAGAAATGCTCTAAGGAAACTGTTTCAGTTGAATTGTGTGGCATGGGTAATTACCACAGCGATGGACAAATAACCAATTAGCATAATCATTGAACAATATCTAATTGGCATAATCTTGGAAAAATAGTAAGGCAAATTATCCACTGGTACAAGCACAAGTCTAGCACAATATAATAAATGCACCGAGTCTATGAAGATAACTGTACACTGTCAGAATCCAGAAGAGTAACAAGTAACCAAAAGGTAAATTATCCACGGCCTGGCGCTTGGTGTTTTGGCCAACGAAGCGATCGCCCAACATGGTATATGCCACCACCGAGCGCGTGGTCCGTGCCCCTCGGTGTCGCTGGGGTGGACACCAGCTCTCGCTCGCTCACGGCGTCCACTTGGAGTCTCAGACCTCACTCTGGGGTGGAGCACGGCGCATGGAGAGTATAAGGGTTGCGCGCTGTGGGAAGGGTGTGGGGTCGTGCCACCGCTGGATCTGCACAAGAGATGTGGCGGTCAGATACAGAAAGAGCGAGAGACCCCAGCCAAATCTGGGTGGAGGCGGCTTTCTCGGTGGTGCGCTTGTCGAGCCCAAGCGTTAGCAGTACCCCCTCCCCCCTCCATGTCCCCATCTCCCCCGGTACTCATCTCCTCGTCTTTAGCCGCCACCACTGATGTCGTCTACCGCTCCTAGCATGTGGGTGCATGCTCTAGGATTTAGGGTTTCGTGTCACACCCAAAAAATGAAAATTTTAAGTTGTGAATAGAAAACACTAAATAAAATAAATGATTTCAATATTGATATAAATTTTTCCCAGATTAGTTGACGTTAGTGCAAATTTAGTTAAAGGAAATTTGAATTTTTTTAAAGAAATTTCTAAACTAATTTGAAGGGCTTGGTGTTGTTGTGGTGTTTGTACGGTTGCTTGATATGATGTTTGTGAGTGCGTACAATTTTCAAAACACGTTCATAAGGCAATCATCTTTTTCGGCATGTCTTTGGCTTTTTCTAGTCTAGAATCAAATCCTTGTATTACCGAGCTTAATCTTTTCGATTTGACCTTCTCAAATCCTTTTCTTATGCTCCAAAAATGATTTGTTTGAGTTCATCATCCATCTATCTCGGACCAAACCTTTTGGTTCTTTGACTAATGGATCAAGGTCTATACAAATCTATCCATCTTGATCCATGTTCTATCTGTTCTTTTGTTTTGTTTCTTGGCTCATTTTGCCTTGACGAGATGACAAATACAGATCAAAGAAGCAAGCTACGAGGCCATGCTTTAATATTAATGATGATAGACAGCGTCGGCCAGCTGTTCTAGCACAGAGCAGCCCATCGATTTCTGTTTTCCTTTCCAATTGTCTGCCATATATGCATGCAAGCCAAGGACTCCATATCCCTCATGCTATGCCCGTCCATAAATAACAATCTTGGCTTCACGTACTCCTTTATGAAACCCTTGAAATCTGAATCCAATCCAATGGAATCCAAGATTATATCGCGCAGCCCTACTGCTGCCGTCGCCTTCATCTCTGCAATGCCGAGAAGCAAGCTGACCCTCGCCTTGAGCTACGCTCACCGAAGCTGCCGAGATTGGAGCGCCACTGTCATGAGAAGATCAAGTCATTGCCGTATCCTTCATCTCCGGCAGGGCAGGTTGTACGTCATTCCCGTCCCGTTGCTGTTCGGCTTGCCAATCCTCGTCATGATAAGATGCTGCTCCACGCTGCCAACGACCATGTTTCCTTAAGTGCTGTGGTCAATCTCCAAGATGGATCGAGTTGCTGGTTCGCCACCGTTGCCCTGCCGTGCTCATCATCTTCTCGAGATCAGCCGCAGCCCAACAAATCGAGCTGCCCTTCTGCCAACGCAATGCGCCTATCTGATTGAGGCCCCTACAGACTGCAACATGTGCATGCCCTTCAGCGGTCTGTTGGCTGACGATCCCGTAGCTGTGCGTCAGCCGCATCCTGCTTGTCTCCTGTCCACTTTGCTGTCTTGAGCTGCCAAGATGGTAGTGGTCATGAAGTATAGGGAGTCGAGCTCAACACCAACGAACTGCATGAAGATTGAAGAAGACACGATGACCACCACCAAACAACGAGTTTGTACACTGAAGGGCCATGAAAAGCCAACGTGCTGCTCCTTTCCTTGCACATTGTAGGTCCCTTCTTTTTCCCTGATCTTATTCATGGTTGTTTCTGTCCTATAGGATCGTGCTAGGCTAATAACCTACAAGTTTCCAGCAACTTTCGGCATCTTAATTGTTTCTGCATTTTATATTCAAATATTAAATTGACTAATGTTCAATGAACGTCTGTTTGAATTAAATGTGACGTAAGTCTATACTTCGGTATTTTATACTAAAAAATGTTAATATGATTAAATGCTGACATAAATATGTTTTTAAATTGTAATTTACTTAGGTTGAAAAGGCATCAATGTAATTCGAATAGATGTTGTCACATGTTTATTTCTTCTGCGAAGTAGAGTTTAAATGACTTTAATAATATATGTGACATATTTGTAAATAAACACATGATTATTTTTAATGTCTGCCTTTTCAATTTAATCCATGTTGACTAATTTGAATTAATATTATTCACATGATTTTTCTTACATAAAATAAATCAAGCATGTAAGTCTTTCTTTTTTTCTAGTTACCATATATATAAAACTTTCGGTAGTCGTTTCTTTTGTGCCGTAGTTCCGTTTGCGATGTTTCTTGTGTTCCAGTAATAGCTGCCTCCTCTCCACAAGCCGTCGCTCCCAATTCTCTCCATCTAGGCTACCCTCACCCTTCTCTTCCCCAGGCATCGCCACCATCCCAACATGGAGGAGGCCAAGGGCGGGTTTTGGGTATGGGCTGGATATCCTACGCTGCAAATACTATTAGTGATCTTTTCTAAATCCTTCACGGAGAATCCGTCACGGCTTAAAGTATTTGTTGTAGTGCCGGCGGCCTTGGGCACGGCCGTGCTTGCCTCGGCCGCGGGAGTCCAAGGCCCGCCGCCCAGGTTCGACCCCTCCCTCGGTCCCGCACCACCATGCCCACGCGTGGGTGGAAGAAGATGTGTTTTTTCATGTTAGCCCCCTGTTTAAGTTTAAAAAAATACATATGAGTCTATATATTTCAGAGTTGGAGCTCTACCAAACAGTTTGGTGGGAGCTCAGCTCCACCGTAGAGTTATGTTTTCAGAGCTGGAGCCCTGCTAAACAGATAAGATATGATAATAACTAACGTAACAACATAATCGGAGGCCATGGCGAATAATGAACATCACGCCTTCAAGCCTGCAGCCTCAGCTGCGTGCTTTCAGCAGCGCGCAGGACGTACCACACATGAAACCAGAGAGAGCGAGGGGATGCACATGCTATAGCTAACTCCAGATACACACAAATGCAGCGTTGGAATCAATTCAAATATGAAAACAACGAACAGTCCTTTTAATTTAATAATTGCACGAATGCGCGCGCGCGTAATAACTGTTAAGAGATATGATACCATCTTTTAGCGGGCAGAAGTAAGAGTGCTCTCAAACGCCTCCACGCAAAGCACGCTGCCCTGCGTGTTCTTGTTGGCCTCGTCGTCGTCTTGGCCGCCTCTGGTGGTGGCCGGCGCCCAGCCGACGACGAGCGGGCTGCAATAGTAGGTGGTCCGGCGGGCAGTCCTGTTGTACCCGGATATCGGCTCGGTGACGAGGTCGCCCTGGATCCGCATCGTCACGTCGTCGATTCTAGCGCTCCTGTTGTGGTACAGCATGTAGAAGTAGGACGGCGTCATTATTTCGGGTCCCACAGTAGACCACGTGTAGGAATACACCGCCTGCTGCTGTTGCAGGGTCTTGTTTTTAATTTGGATCGAGACAAAGCAATCGCGCTGAGGATTTGACGTCGATGCCGAGGTGTTCTTGTCGAAGAGGAAGCCGGAGATGTTGTAGTAGTACATGACGGCGCGGCCGCTCGGGTTGTCGGCCTTGACTTTGAACTGGAGTAGTAGATGGTTCGGTGGTAGCCCCGGCGGCGTCTCCACGGATATGAAGCCACCAACGACCCTGACCTTCAGCGAGTCGGGCCGGACGACCATCTTGATGGCGATGACGACGACGGCGGCAATGAGCACGGTCACCACGGAGGTCAAGGCATACCGGGCCACGTTTATCCACCGGAATGTCGTTGTTGATTTCTCGCCGTTGCCGTCAGCGTCCATGCTCGGCTGCGGGGGCTAGCTAGCTACCTTAGCTTATCGATCTAACGCAGTATATGCACGCCGATATGAGACCAGACTGGCAGGTCTTAGTATCGACAGAGGCGAGCACCATATATAGGCACTACTTCACTCTGGAATCTGGATGGGCATGGCCAAACCAAAATACATTACCCACTTTAATATATAGGACACTCAAGGCGTCACTACTACAGAAACTGTGTAAATAACTAACGGCCCATCACTGCCGGAAATTTAGAACCGGCAGTGATAGTTGTATTACAGCCGGATCATAAGCAAAAGAATTATCCCACTCAGGTTTTATTACCAACCGGTGATTGTATTAACTGACAGCGACCGAGTTCCCGGATCTGAAAATTAAATATAATCCAGTTAAATATAATCCTCTGCCTCTCTCTCTCATCTCTCCCACATCGGCTCTCTCTCGTGCTCCCTCACGCTCTCTCTCCCTCTCAAGGCGCTGGCTTTGGTGGCAGCCCCACGGCGGGCACGGCGTCCCTGGCATGGGCACGGGCGCGGATCCCTGGCGGTCCCTAACGCTGGAGCGGCATCCCGACTGCCCGTGGCGCGTTGAGGTCAAGTTTTAGTTCTGAAGTAATGTATAGAACCACTTTAACTGGGTGAAGTTTAGTTCCCATCCAACCATGAAGACATTGCATAAATGTTCAAAACTAAATTGAATTTTGTTTTCTAGTTTTTTTTCATAAGACTTGGTTTATTTTACACGTAGTACGTTTATTCCATGCAAACACTCTAGATTATTAAGTTGCATGCACCGACCAGTTCAACCCAAAAGCTTAAGCTGATGGAGAGGGGGAGAGGTGGGCAATTCACTTTATATTCCAACACTCCCCCTCACGTGGAGGCTCCCTCAGGCCTCGGACGTGGAATAGGAGCGAGCAGCAATTATTTTATTTAATTACGCTAACCAGGATTCGAACTCGAGACCTCTGGCTCCGATACCATATTAAGTTGCATGCACCGACCAGTTCAACCCAAAAGCTTAAGCTGATGGGAGAGGTGGGCAATTTATTTTATATTCCAACACAGATAGAGGCTACAGCTCACCAAAACATCAAAAATACATCTGGTGGTCCAGAACATTACTGGGAACCGTCAGAAGAAGCGCCGGCCACGTTGCGGTTACCACCTTTAATTTTTCGCGTTCAAAGGCTTTTCTTTTGTGATGTGACTGTTTTATCTTTTTGTGTGAGGTCCTTGTTTACTGTATTCTTTGCTTTCCGGATCTCAATTTCTTAAAGAAACCAAAGTGGAAGCGCACATCCCTTTGTCTCCGGTTGGTACAACGGTATACACATGCATTAAAAAAGAAAAGCTCCCTAGAAATTAAAGAACTAGGTGCCCATTGTTCGTTGATCTTGTGAAGTAGTGGGGTAGCGATGCGCACATGGTGTCTCCTGATATAGGGAAAAGAAGAAGCCAAGACTAGGATGGCTTATATATAAAAAAAAGTTATGAAAAAGACATGATGCCTTGGGCCCCTCGATCCTTTTCGAGTGCATGTGTTCATTACTTTTCTTTTCTTTTTTTTTTGCGAATAGTTCTTTACTTTTCTTGTTACATATCGTTTGTGCCTCTTAATAAATTTGTGTTCATCTCTCAATAAATCCCCCATTCATCGTATCCATTCGCAGCTATCATTTTTTGTCAGTGGTAAAGTGTAATGGCAATCATGCATACAGCCATGCACACGCACACATGATCAGATTGTTTGTCCTTGCTTTCTTCTTCTTCCCTTTGTGGTGGTGTGACAGTTTTATCTTTTTTTTTTGTCTGTGGTCTTTGTTTACTGGTTTCTTTCATTTGAGGATCTTCTTAAGAAACTGAAGTGGGAGCGTGCGTCCCTGTGCCCCCGATTGGTACAAAGGTGCATGCATTATTAAGGTAAAGCTCCCCAGCAAGAACAGGATGCCTCGATGATTGTGGACATCACAGTCTGTTGGTCCTCAAAAAGTATATATAGGAAAGAGGAAGAAGCAAAAGTATAGGATTCCTTAGTTATAAAAGAAAAAGTTACAAAGAAAACAGACAGGATGCCTTTGGCCCCCTTAATTTCCAGCGCAGGCGTTCTTTGTTGGTTATTGGTCCGTGCCTATTAATAAATTTGTGTTCAACTCTTAATAATTTCCTGTTCATAATTCACTACTCCGATCCCCCCTGGTACAAACAAGT
The DNA here is from genome assembly GCA_022457205.1 of Saccharum spontaneum. Taxonomy (NCBI): domain Eukaryota; kingdom Viridiplantae; phylum Streptophyta; class Magnoliopsida; order Poales; family Poaceae; genus Saccharum; species Saccharum spontaneum. The sequence goes on from CM039596.1 coordinate 56,594,768, forward strand.
GATGTTTCAGGGTGTTATAAGTCAGTTATTCCAAAGTTAGTTGTCAAAAAAAAAGTTATTCCAAAGTTTGACTACATAGCATTTTTATATTAAGTTTGAATATTGAAATGACATGAGTATTACAATAATTGATGTATAACTCTGTAGATTTGCTATAAATTTTATAAACATCATATAACAAAAATGTACATTTTGAATTTGTTAGATTTCTCTTTTCTTTATTTTCAAAGGATTTAGGAAAAAACGATAAAACGTTCCACATATTTGTTTTCGCAAAACATAATGCAACCATAGATGCTCAAATACACATACATACGCTCTATATGAGCGTACATACACCCCCAAACACTTTCGGGGTCTTAAGGCTAGCGACAAAGTCACCATATAGGTGTGTCATTTAACAATACAGAAAATATACTTTTGGAAATAAGAGCGTCAGTGTCAAGTCAAGGACTCCAACCTGAGCGCGCAATGCAGCCTTTTGCTCGTCTTATTTTCAACTCTAAACCCGTTTTACCACGTAACCATACACGGGCTGTGCTGGATGAAAATGCTGCTATTGCTATAGGGCGGAGTTGTAGCTAGCGTGGGAAACCAGTGCTGTATATATACTGTATTTCTAGAATACAGACAGTGATCTTCCAACCATAAAAGATAGGAACCGCCTGTCGATTCCATCTAATGTTCATGCATTAGTCAGGGCCAGAAGAATGGCACGCAACCTCACTGGCCCCAATTCTATATACTCGCAGATCTCTCATTTCCAAATACAAGTTGATTTAAACAAATTCTCTATTATACTATTCATATTACAACCATCTAGGGACAAAGACTCAAAAAATTGCTCTCTATATGTGCTCGTAATTCAAACCTGCTTAAACAAATTTAGGATGAAAAAATTTCTTTGTTTCACCGAAAGCTCTTTTACAATGGCTGAAAAAGTACCATTGGTACTTCCAGGTACTTTCATTTTTTCTATTTTCTACCATTTAATTGAGGATATTAATTACAACATTTAATTTTTATTATTATTGAGGGTATTATTGGTACATGTCTTTCTTCCTCTCGCTGGGCACACCATGTACGATTCTCTGCCTGTAAGGAGATGCACCGAGCACGTTGCCATTGAGCTTCTTCATGGCGAGACTGCACGCAGGCGCAAGCGCGCACATTATTCAGAGATTGGATTTAGTTTTGAGGAAGAGGAGACAAATTTGCTGTGCTAGGGTCGAGTAGCAGCAAACTGATGACGAACAAAAGAAAACCACACGTGCCTATTTGAAATGATGATTTGCAACGTAGCGTTTTTATTAGCAACCGATGCGGTGACGGGCTCCAGCATGGTTGAAGGGGTCCAGCAGTGCGACGAGGCGCAGAGCTCTAGTGCAGGGGTGAAGGGAATCCGGTAGCACGAGGAAGCGGGTTCTGGTGGTCTTGTCCAGTCGTTCTCTCCATTGATGCAGTGACGGGCTCCGGCGAGGTGGGGGAATCCAGCAGCTGGGGGAAGTGGGCTCTAGGCTCAAACAGGGTGCGAAAAAGGGCTTCGGCGACGCAGGAATAGGGGGCTCCAACATGCGGGCCTAGTGCAGCCTCCTTCGCACGTCAAGGAGAGCTCCGACATGGAGACATAGGGTCACTGGGCACCGGTGCGGCGGCGCCATGGCAAGGTGAGCTCTGGTGGCACAATGGGCAGAGTCCAGTGGCGTGCCGCAAATATGGGATGGAACATTCCAGTTTTACCCTTGAACAAAACTATTGAAATTACTGATTACTGATTTACACTTATTCGAAAAAAATTAAATTAGGAAAAAAAAGATCTAGGCTTATAAATTTTAGTACTGGCCCCACCTATTTTGGTACTGCCTACTTCTATTTGGTACTTATGAGTACTTTTATATGGCTACCTCCTATTTTGCACCTCCTGATTTTGCCCTACGAATGGTTCATGTTTTTTCAACCATTCTAAATTTTCTCGAAACACTTATTTTTTTTAAAAAAAAATCCAAAGATATATAATAAGCCATGCGGAGCACGGGCTGATGGACCAGTCGGATCAAATAACAGTACCAGACTAGACGACTATCCCCATGCATGGAAGCACGCCAAATTGAAACAAACAAAGCACACACGCAAGCAGAAGGAACTACTACACAATATCAAAGGTAGCTGCAAAAGGCAAAGCACACATCGCCAAATTAACTAACACGGCAGGCCTTGTGTTTTCTCCTCCTCAATAATCTAAGCGTCGAGATGAACAACAGCTGTTGCCAGTTTGTTGGTCGGCGGCCTAGATACGCCGATGTGGGTGGTGAGCGCCCAGAGCACGGTGATGAACTCGCCTCCTTGCACCAGGACGTCCTCATGCCCCTTGACGCGCTCCTCATCGCTGGACGGCGCCACGTAGACAATGAGCTCCGTCCACACATCCGCCAACACCTTCCACCTGTTACTGTTAGCAGCTTCTCCCATTCCCATCAGCGACCTTGCTAGCTCTATGCCGTCTCGTACAACTTTGCTGCTTTGATCACTCGCGCCTACCGCTTGATTCCGTCGGCTCTGCGGCTGGTCCCTTGTCTTTCCGTTGATGATGTTGTGGACCCGCGTGCCCAGCCGCGAGAGGTAGTACTCCCGGCAGCCAATCATGCCCTTCAGCTCCTCCTTCATCTTCTCAAAGACGAGCTCCACCTTCTCTGGGTTCTCCGGCAGTAGCTCCGGGTGGAAGGCCACCAAGTAAGCGCAGTACTTGGACAGCTTAATCGCCACCCTACTTGACGTGGCTTCGGTCGTGCTTGCCGCCAACGGGCGGCTCTCCACCTCCATGATGCTGGTAGCGATGTGCCACGTGAGGATGATCTCCGAGACACTGTTGCTCTTGCATGCCCAGGAGAGCTGATCAGAGAGGCCGTTCCTCCGTAGTGCCGACCTGCCACAGTCAAGGGCATAATGAGTTGCACTACCACCACGGTGATGCTCCAGCTCCGCTAGGTAGTCCATGATGGATTTCTGCACACTGCTAGGCACCACCTCTTTCTTTACTACCAGACTGGTGAATGTGGCAAACAGAGGCAACTTGAGGGGCCAACGAACGTTCAGGAGAGAGAACTGCCTGAAGGTAACCCTGGGGCCGCTCATCTTGCTCCGCAGCCACATGATGATGCTGAACCCCGCCCAGAAGATGGCCCCACGGAAGGTGGCTTTCTTGAGCCACCGCGGTTTGGCCGTGTAGTTGTAGAGCAGAGACACCATGAACCAGTTGGAGAGCAAGAAGACGAGGAACTCCCATACCTCCTCGTAGAAAAAGATGACGAAAAGAAGGACCGTGATAGAGAGGTCGACTAAGGAGAAGAAGGCTCCAGGCATTTTGGTGGCTCTGAACACAAGGCATAGGACTATGCTGGGGACACCAGACTGTAAGGTGTAGTTATCTGCGCGGATGCTGCTGAACGCGTACCCGACATCGCCGTTGCTGCAGAGGATGACAGTCATGAAGCACAAGATGGCCACGATTATGTTGAGGAGGAAGTAGTTTACGACGAGGAAGGAGGGGCTTGCGAGGACGACAGGGACAACAGAGTGATAGTACTCGCTCAGGAAGTTGATCTCGTCATGCATGACCTGGAAGACTGCTTCCGCTGAGCGGGTCTCGCCGTAGAGGCCTCTTAGGATGAGGTGGCGGGAGTTGTCCGTTTCTTCTTTGGCCACCACCGGCAGGTGCTCGAACCTTCGGCGCAGCAGCTTGAAGAGAGCAAAGGAGAGGCAGATCCTCTTCAAGCGTTGGATCTGCTCTTGGGAGGTGAAGAACTTGTCCTTGTCGTCGAGCTCCCAGATTTTACCGACGGTGACGATGCTGTCATTTTCTGCGAGCAGCTTGGTGACGCTGTGGTAGCCTGGGGGGTCGGGGTTCGTCTTCTCCAGCTTGTATCCATCTGCTGTGGGCTCGATGTCCACCAGCTTCTCTTCTCCAACGACAATGTACTTGCACGCCCTCAACAGCTCGTTCCCGTCCCCGTTTCCACCGTGGGTATGGACATGGGCAGCTTCTTGTTGATGGTGAGGAGGCTCTTGTTCTAGGATCTGGGACATGTAGGAGCTGATGAGCCGGGCGTTCTTGCCGTGGGCGTACGAGCGCTTCCCAATCTCGGTGAAGGCGATCCTCTGCAACACCTTGGTGGCGCAGAGGATCCAGAGGATGCTGAACACAGCCTGGCGTCCGGCGCTCTTGATGTTGAAGAAGACGAGGCTTCCCAGCCAGATGACACGGCCGGCGCGCTGGATGGTGCCCGAGAACCCGCGCATGCGGATCTCGTCCACCTTCTTGCGGAGGAGCTCCACCAAGAGCATCCAGGCCAGGATCACCCCCGCCCTCAGCGGGAGGTCACTGTTAACTTCATCGCTTGCGGTGGCGGTGGAGGAGGAGCTCATCGTCGTGGACCCAGCATTCTTCGCCTCGGATAAGAGGTAGGACATGACAGGGAGGAAAAGGGAGAGCGCCGAGGTGAGGAACAGGCGGACTTTGGGGTCGAGTATGGCGCTGACATCGGAGATGCCGCTGAAGAGGTTGAGGTTGAAGAAGAGTCCTGCGAGGACAAACATGATGACAGAGGCGGCCACCATACTGGGCTCATTCCTCTTGTCAGTGTAGGATGATGTGAGGTTACCGACGTACGCCTTAATGTCTGGTGGGCACGGCCGGTTACGGATGTCGATCATCGCTGCAATTGCTAGCGTACTACAAGAATGAGTGTATGAGGGATAACGCTGATTTGCTTGCTCTCGCTGGTTTGGTTTGGTTGGGCGCTAGAGCCTTTGCATCCTCATATATATAGTGCCGAGAACGGCATCACGTGAATGCCAAGTTTGTTTATTAACATCTCGCGGAGGCCTCAACGGAGGCACCACGTTAATTCATGCCAGGCACACTAGAGAAAAAAAGACAAATCCTAGAAATTTACACAATAATCAGAAATATCTGGCCTTTGATTTGGTAGACTCTAATCACTACCGGAGAATGGAACTTTGCCGAGTGCTAAATGGTTTGCCGAGTGTTCTTTTTCGGGCACTCGGCAAAGAAGTTCTTTGCCGAGTGTCAAAAAAACACTCGGCAAAGACCTCTTTGCCGAGTGTTTGTTTTTGGCACTCGGCAAAGAGCTTCTTTGCCGAGTGTTTTTTTTACGCACTCGGCAAAGAAGGTCTTTGCCGAGTGTTTTTTTTAAAGCACTCGGCAAAGACAAATTTCAAATTAAAATTTGAAGCAGTAAATTAATTCAAATGAAAAAGTTTTCAACTACAAAGTTGTAGAACTCATCAAGATGAACATTTTTTGTTTAGGTCATTTCTTCATACGAGAAAGTGAAAGTAAATTTGTACATAAATTTTAGATCTCTCTCTTGTAGTTTATAAAAATAAAACAACAAAAATAAACTTTGTAGATCTCGAGAAAGTGAAAGTAAATTTGTACATAAATTAAATAACCAAAAAAAACTTTGTAGATCTCGAGAAGTTAAGAAACTTTGTAGTTGAAAACTTTTTAATTTGAAATTATCCTGTCATGCAAAACTGTATCTGAATTTCAAAATTTTGAAATTTGAATTTTTCAAAAGACCTCGGATGGAAAAATAACCTAAACAAAAGTTGTAGATCTCAAAAAGTTATGAAAGTTTGTAGTTGACAACCTTTTCATTTGAGTTCATTTTGTCATGCAAAACTACCTTCTCGTGAGTTCATTTTGAATTTCAAAATTTTAAAATTCGAATTTTTCAAACGACATCGAATGGGAAAACACCCTTAATGAAAGTTGTAGATCTCGAGAAGTTATGAAACTTTGTTGTTGACAACTTTTTAATTTGAAATTATTTTGTCATGCAAAAGTATGTTTGAATTTCTGAAATTTGAAATTCAAAATTTTCAAACGACCTTGGATGGAAAAACACCCTAAATGAAAGTTGTAGATCTCGAAAAGTTATGAAACTTTGTAGTTGACAACTTTTTGATTTGAGATCGTTTAGTGTATCAAATAATTAGTTTAGTATCGGAGATAGATAACATAACAATAGCAAATATCATATCTGTACATGAAAATGAAATGGGTCAAGTGGTCAGCAGAGGTGGTGGTAAGTCTCGGGGCGCAGGTCGCAGGATCGAATCTTGGTGGCCGCACGTTTCGGGATTTTCAAGCAAAAACATACGTGATGTTGGTGGGTGCACATCTGCCTCCCAGACTGGGACCTCCCGTAAAAAAAAAATCTTTTTTGTGGGTTCTTTTCGGTTCAAAGGCTTTGTCGAGTGCCCGATAAAAAATACTCGGCAAAAAAGGCTTTGCCGACAGTTTTTTTACCGTGTGTCCTTTGCCGAGTGCAACACTCGGCAAAGCCTTTGCCGAGTACAAATAGAGCTTTGCCGAGTGTTTCAAACACTCGGCAAAGAACGCGTATCCAGTAGTGAATTGTCATATTATCTTACTACTAGTCCATCAACCCGTGCTCTCGCACGGGCTAGATCCTCATGAGACATATAAGCATTAGTTACTCTTTAATATTTCCAACTGATAAAATTATTGTATTTATTAATTGTACATTTTCTACTTTTTCATTTTCTAAGATAATAGGCACGCTATATAGATACTCTATAATCTCTATTTATTAGTTGTGATAACCATATCAATTACTGATCTATATATTTGTTTCATCCATATCCATATTTTTTCTTTTCATGGCACCTACGTGTATTTTCAATACGCATGGAATTTAGACATTAGCATAAAGAATGGAGGTTCTTGTTGCTGCCCATAACTTATGATGTCAAGAACATAAGTTTTTATTTTTCAAATGTAATCCTCTTAACGGATATATATTTTTATACTTAAGTCAAACTAAAACTCTTGTGGTTATTGTATCTTTTATTAACACTCCTTTATAATTTTTCATAATAAGGGAAGAATATTGGTAGGATTTGGCTAATAAAAGAGGGTCACCTTGGACCATCAACAGTAACCCAAGCACTACAAATAAAGAACCACTCCCCCATGAGTCGGCCGTGGGGGTGGGGGTGGGGGCGGAGCAGTCTTGCCTCTCATGCTTCGCTTATGTCTTCAAACCGCGTTCACTCTCAGATCAGCAACAATTTGCAACAACAACTATATTATCAATGTAGATATATAGTACATTTTAGTTAGAATGTATACACATATTTATTAATATAATTTTAAACCATTTGATAGTATAATATATTTACTTTGATCAATTCTAAGTATATTGATATGAATAGAATGGGGTAATGCATATATAAATGCTTTATCATCATTTAAATATATTTCATAATATCTATTTATTATTTACGTTTAGATTTTAAAGATATTTTTATTTATTTTTGTTATAATGGTTGAGGTGGATAACTTACTTTATGGTACCTAGTGTAACGGCACATATGGGTAATTTGAATGAAAACAGGTTAGAGAATCTTCAGGAGTTTTGTAAAACAACTCTCTATTTTGATATTTTAGCAAAATGGAGAAAAATGTCCTCCAACAGTTTGGTAAAAGAGCTCCTTATAAAAATAAAAAGTTGTCAAATATGCTGTCCAATTCATAATTCTGCAGTCGAGACGAACTTTGCATCTGCTCCCCCTATAGCATTTTTCTTGGTAGATCAGAGTAAATTGGACGCATGAGTAAATTAAAAAAAATTAAAGATTATAGATGATAAAGCGGTAAGGGACAAAGAAACTATTAAAAAAAGATTTGATTGGTTAGCAATAGTTCAGGATTTCCAATACAAAATCATTTAGGAAGCTATTATAGGAAACTGTTAGAGAAGGACAAAATTTAAGGTTTCTTCTGTTAACTTGCTAGATCTATTAGTTTATCAAGTAAACTATACCAAACCTTTAGAGATGCTCTTACATTGTATTATCTTTCATAATAGTAGAGTGGGTAATATAAAAAATATTAGAAAGGTATTTTAAATTATCTGTTAATTGAGAAGGTTATTTTGAATTACTATCTTTTATAGACACGTGTAATTTGGATGCGAATTTTGGAGTTATTTTGATATATCTTTCAATAAATGTCGATGAAAATAGCATGAAGGACGTCCTATGAATGAATTGATTGTTTGGTATACTTGACGATAATTGTCTCATTTTTCTAGAGAGCCGGACCTCTTTTACCGCCAGGCGGGCATATGTGTATCTTATTTGTTGAGGTTGATAGATTATACATGTTGTTTTATTAATATTAATGACTAACTGCCTAATTGAATTTTTATTAAAAGATTTACCAACGCTGAAACACTGCCAATCTGGTGGATTTTATTAATACATTGACCAACCAACGTGAACAGCAACAGCCGATCAAGATTTGTACGGCCAAAGTATGTTATTGCGGACAATTAGATTTTAATCTTTAATTATGTATATAATGACGGAGGGGATTAATTTTAAAAAACAAAATAGATCAATGTGAACAGAACGGCCCATCAAGATTTCCATGTGGTGAAAGTTTGTTTTTGCGGGCATTTAGATTTTAGACTATTTATTTATCTATAATGATTGAAATTACTATTTAAAAAAATAGATCTAGTGGTTATGGATCGCTATAGTCTTACCATCAATGGCTAGATGTTTCTGATTAATGTGAGAATTTATAGTATTTATTTTTTTCTCGCGCGTCTGGTGAGAATTAACGTGGAACCGCCACTCGGGCACCATATTAATTCTCACCGGACGTGGTAGGGAAAAAAGATAAATTCTAGAAATTCTGACAATAATAAAAAATGTTCCGCCTTTGATTTGGTACACTCTAATCATCATCTTCTCATATCTTACTATTACTAATTAGAAGCCCCTACAGTGACACCACGTTAATTCTCATAGGACGCGCTAGGAAAAAAATAAATCCTAAAAATTCTGATAATAATAAAAAATATCTCGGCTTTGATTTGGTAGACTCCATCATCACTGATAATAGCCATTGCATCTATTGCAGTTTTATTAAAAAAAAGTATCCACCACTGCCATTATGAAACATTTGTAGAGTAACCCACTAATTTTGGATGTAAATTACCCACCTCTGCCCATTACAAAAGATAATTCAAAATTACCCCATGTATTTTTATAAAAATTATCACATCTGTCATTACGAAAAATAATTTAAAAATATCCACCTAAATTTGCATCTGAATTACCGACCTTGACCATTATGAAACATAATTTAAAATAACCCTCTACATTGTGTTTAAATTACCGAGCTTTATCATTATAGAAGTTAATTTTAAACAGTCCTCTAACTTTGTAACTAAATTATGCACGTCTATCAATATGTAAGATAATTAAAACACCTCCTAATGATTTTATAAATTATGAACCCTTATCATTATGAGAGATAATGCAAAATAATATTCTAAGTTTGTGTTTAACCTATGCATATATGTGGTTGTGAAAGATAATATAAGAGGATAAAATATTTATTTTAACAACATATAAACATATGTAACATCCACGTATATCAATACAAACAAATATACATGAGGATAAATATTTATTTTAACAACATATGTAACATCCACGTAGCAAAAACACTTTATGTTAATACTCAATGATAATAAACTTCATAAGTTATTTTTTAAATAAGCTTATACATTTTTACCTTATGCCCTGTATGGTATATAATAATAATGCACAAATATAATCCTATGATACAACAAATTCAATATGTTTAGTGTAGGGACCTGTCACGTTGATTTACCTAAATCGAGTGTCGTCCACTTGACCAACCGGTACTAGCGGATTGTCCGAGTTGCTGTCGGATCATCCACGCGTGTAGGTAGGTGAAAACAGCTAAGTGGTGGTTCTGCCAGACTGTCCGTCAGAGCGGTGGATGGTTCATTAGTGCAGGACCCGAACTGGGTAGCCTCGGGCTTGCATATTTAATATTTTTCAGACTGCCCGGTGGTTTCCCGGACGGTCCGTGGGGACATGATATGGCTGATGCTGAAAACATCTAAGTGTGTCATCTGGTGGATCATCCGTTGTCCAGTCGGACAATCCATGAGAACACAGTTCATGTGTTCTATGGACTTTGATATTAGAATCTCTGCCTAGGTTGTTTGCATGTTTTTGCCAACTTGTAGTGGTGTTCTTAAGGTACCATAGGTCATATCTAGATAGGTGGTTTGAGCTATATTGCATCTATTCTTGAAAGCACCTAAACGGGAGAGTTTCTAGGTGAAAACTAGCTAGATCTTGATTTTTGTGGTTCTTAGGTGGTTATGTTCGTGATTGGGCTTACCAAGCAGATGAAGAAGGTCCGGCACTAGCTTCTTGTGAGGTCGATGATGCTTCGCTCATGCTCCTTCACTTTATTGTTCCTTGTTTCTTGAAATCTTCTATTCCTCCTTTTCTTGCTAGAGAGAGAGGACTCCTTCCCCTTCAATCTCTAGCAAGCAAGTTGTCAGGTGATTTAGCTCCAGCAATGCCTAGCAACTACTCCCTCCGTCCCTATTTCAGAGTCGTTCTAGGTGTGCTTTTAGGTGTCCCCATTCAACTCAGCATGCATGCATATGGCCGAGCTGCTGTCCAAGTGCAGGGAATGTTGCATGTATCAGAGTGCTGGCCAAAACGACCAACAAATGGAGACGGAGGGAGTACTTCGCGTAAGAGGAATTAGATGGAAGCACGCGAGACATAAGATTTATACTGGTTCAGGCCGCTGTGTAGTGTAAAACCCTAGTCCACTTTGTGCTGCTGCTCTTCATGTATTCGTATGGTCAGTTATAGGGGTTGTTGCTCCTAGCTACGTGGTAGATGAGGTAGAATGAGGTGGATCCCAATCGTGAGGTCCCTACACTCCTTTATAGGCAGAGGAGGTAGGGTTACATTGAGGGCGATCGGCTAAACAGATTGGATTCCTTGTTTTGTTACATGGAAGGCGCAACAAATTGATCTTATGCTATTGCACAAATAAGCCTAGTTGGAAATTCTCGGCATGCCTTGATCTTCAAGTCTGTAGCTTCGTTAGTCCTCGTGGGCCTCCTTTGTCATGGCTTCTGGCCCGATCGTATCCTGTACCCAAACGTGGGAGGTCTTACTAGCTCGTAGAAATCATCCACAGCGAGGAGCATGGGTTCCCGAATGTTCCTTAGGTTCCTGCCATCCCGTGGGGTGTCGTTCTCGTTGTCTGAGGAGTAGCCATTCTTAGTGCCACTATCACCTCCACCACATCCACGACCATCGCCATTACTACTGGGCCCACCTTCGCCACCTCCACGTCCGCCACCATTAACCCCGCCTACCTAACGGGCAAGATTCTGGCAGCATTCAGGAGGTTGTTGCGTGGACTTTCTAGCTCGGGGTGGCTGCTGAGGCCACGAGCATTGCGGCACTTGGCCAAGCAAGACGGACGCTCGGCTCGATGCCAGGATGCGATTTGCCGCAGCTGCTATGACCTCCTCAATCCTCCGGATCGCTTGGCGCCATTACTCTATCAATGGTTGTGGCAGCTCTGCCGCCTCATGCATAGCCTCGGCTAGGTACTGCTCGGCACCAAAGTGCGGCGGGGCTGCTCACAAGATGTCGTTGTAGACTTGACAGCCATGGTTCGTGTTTTGCTCTTGGAGCTGCCATCAGAGTCTCTTGTCTTCCTCTGCTAATACGTCGTTGTGATTGAGCAAGCGATCCCGGGCCTCCTGGCTAGTTTCATAGGGTACCCCAGAGTCGAAATCAAAATGGTTACGGTGGAATGATCGGGGATATGCCACCCGTATTCCCTGTAGCCATCTAATATGCTAAGGTAACTCCCACGCATGTGTGAGATGATGTCATCATTGTTGTCATCTGAGTCAGTGCCTCAAGCAGCCGGTCTCAACTATCAAAGAACTGAAGGACCCCGTTGGGTGGCAAGTCTAGACATGTCTACGTCGTGCCACTTGGTGCTATGATCGGAGTCATTCGATTTCTCCCAGACAGTGCCGCCGTGGCTGAGGTTATGGATTGTGACCCCTATAAAGCGTGGGTCGAAGTTGTCATCACTACAATCCCAATCAGATTGATCTAGATCAAGACCTTGAGGTTCTTCCATGGGAGGTTCAGTCGGTGCCACCACAACTTGCGAAAGCTGAGTCGAGTAAGTCGCCGCCGCATTCTGTTGCCCAGTTTGGAACCGAGAAGGAGTGCGAGCGGATGCTGGTGTTAGATCCACCTCAGGGGCAGGATGCTCAACCTCCTGAATGTGAAGAGAGGCATCGAGTTTGTGCTCTCGACTAGCTTTAGCGAGCACGTTGGCGTGGCGCATCAGATGGCGTGTAGTCCTCGGTTGACAGCCTCCTCCAGTCCGGCAACGAAATCATAGACCAAAAGAGACCATTTGTCCTCCTACTAGGGCGTCTCGGGTTCCTATAGGCGCAGGTTCCCAAGTTGATCAGTGAAGAAGTTAAGCTTGCCGAACGAGATCTTCTTGCCTGGCTGCATCTTCTCTGATTCATCGCCGAAGTTGAAAATGATTCCCATCTGAAACAAAAAAACAAATTTGTACATGAAAAGTCCTTACCTGGCGCGCCAACTATCATATGATTTAGCTCTGGCAATGCCTAACAACCACTTCACGTAAGAGGAATCATATGGTAGCACATGAGGCATAAGATTTATACTGGTTCAGGCCGCCGTGTAGTATAAAACCCTAGTCCACTTGGTGCTGTTGCTCTTCTTGTATTCGTATGCTCAGTTATACTGGCTGTTGCTCCTAGCTACATGGTAGATGAGGTAGAATGAGATGGATCCAGATCGCGAGGTCCCTACCCTACTTTATATAGGCGGAGGGGGTAGGGTTACAATGAGGGCGGTCGGCTTAACAAATTGGATTCCTTGTTTGTTACATGGAAGGCGCAACAAATTGATCCTATGCTATCGCCCAGATAAGCCTAGCTAGATATTCTTGGCGTGCTTTGATCTTCAAGTCGGATGCTTCGTTCATAAATCGTGGGCCTCCTTCGTTATGGCTTCTGGTCCAATAGATGGATGTAGTCAAACATACAGGCGGTACAGGTACACCTGGCCCATATATTCGATGCGAGCTCTTCGTGATCTCCAAGGCCTCCATGGGTGCTTCTCCTATAGAGCTTCCTTCCTCCTCTTCTTCTTTGGGTCAATTATATCCTAAAGAGGGGAGGAAGGATGAACTAGAGAGAGAGAGTGAACAAGAGGTGATTGAGGGGTGATGAAGTATAGCGGTGTGTTCTGGTGAATTCAACTCGAGCTAGGGTGGATAGGTGGCCAGTCAAGTGGGTCCAATATGAGTTCAAGCTAGATGGCGCAACTCAGTCCATATGTTGTGTTCTATCAGACTGTTCAGGTGATCACCGGACTATCTGGTAGATCACAGTGCTGGTGTTTTAAGTGGATGAGTGTGGTGGAAGGCCTTGCATGTGTATGAGATTGGGTCAGGGGTTCCCAAGGTGCTCGAGAGTCATCCAAAAATGTGCATGTTTTTAGAGAGCAAAGATGAAGCTATAGATAACCTTTTTCCCATTTGTCCCAAGATTGGGATATATAAAATGCCTAATTGAGATGACATGAAGATATAGGCTAAGATGTCATGCACAAAACATGGCTCTTATGTAGCACATGGCCAAAGAGAACTAACAAAACTGGTTTCATGATTTTTGATGTCGTAGAGAAGTAGTTATGTGCTTAACAACCCATAATGCATCCATAATTTTGGTCCAAACTAAAAGTACAGCTTTGGTATCAAAATCATGTTCAGATGATAGAGGATTTCATATGGAACCCAGCAAATTTTGTTTCATAATTTTTGGAGTTAGAATGAATTTTCTATGAATTTTACGAGATCATGCATGCATATAGGGTGTCTGTTGTGCTCTGGCGGACGGTGCGAGAAAAATGGCGGACGGTCCTCCTAAATACACAAACAATGGTGTGTTTGCGTTCCCTCAGACAGTCCAGCCGTGGGGGCGGACGGTCTGCTGGAACATGTCCGGCACGAAGAATTCATGCCGAAGATGATTCCGGGTGCATCCAGACTCTGATCTGAGTGCGGATTGTTTTTTAGTCTCCTCGTGGTGTAGGGAACTCATTCTAAGTTTTGGATTCATCATGCATGGGCGGTGAGGATCTCAACCCCATCCATTGTGGTGGTGGCCATGGATGAGAGGTGAAGCTCATGGGGATGGTGACTGTGGGGGATATACCCTGAATACTCTCATGGCTATACATGGGCCGCATCCATCCGACGTGGTCTGGCCCACAAGATTAAGGCGTGCACCGCAAGGTTACAAGGTGTACTAGATATTGTAATAGTATTAAATTGGATACTTTACTTGTAACCATCCTCCTCCAGAGTATATAAGGAGAGGAAGGGGTCCTCTAGAGGACAGGTCATATATCTCATTACATCTCTCCATACAGAGCAATACAATTTGACACAGGACGTAAGTATTACGCCCTCACGGCAGCCGAACCTGGATAAAAACCTTGTCGTGTCTTGCGTCACCATCTAGTTCGTAGCTTGCGCACTGTCTACCGACAAATCACTACCTTGGGCATACCCGTCAGTAGACTGCCGGCCAATTTTTGTTGACAGTGGCGCGGCAGGTAGAGGATGTGCATACAGCTTCCCAGGCGAGTAAGATAGAATTCTCTACTAAAAACCGGGTGAGTCGTTCTACGTTGTTTATTGCATCAGTCTGTTCTTCGAATATCTAATACAGATTGATTTTTTTGCATGTAATGACATCTCCCTCGTTCGTGATCTACTTCGCTAACATCGCCCTGGAGCTCGCTGGGATGAATATCAAGAATTAACTAGACAACGACGGACTCGGCGGCTTCAGTGGCAGGAGATCAGTTCCAACATACTCCAACTACGACAACGGCCTCTTGCCCCGACCACCGGCCACATCGCAACAACAATCGCCGCAAGGAAAGGCGCTACGACAACTACAACGTCGTCGTAATGACGGATCAGAAAGCTGGAGGGCCAGACAATTTCATCACCACCGACTAGACAACGTCTCGACTAAAGCTAAGTACACTTCTAATATTTATATTTAATATAATTTTCGCTACGATGTTTTCCCACAACGTCCTCGTCATGTTTTCGCTACGACGTTTCTCCACAACGTCCTCGTCATGATTATTCTTCAAATAATGTTTGTCCATGTATACCATATTAAAGATGACATACATCTATGATTAATGCAAATCCCTGACCAGTCACGTTGACGCTCGATGTCTCTAGAGACGGCCCTGTCTCTGGCTTCTCTCCACACGTGCACGAGCGTCTGCCCTCTGCATTACGGGTGGTCGGCAGCGGATCCTTAGTGACGCCATCCACACGTACACGGGCTCCACGGTCAGCGTAACGCGGGCAAGCTAGGGCTGGAAACTCAGCTACATACTAACTGGTCGGGCGGTTTATGTTAAGTGTAAACACAAACCTCACATCAACACTGATGTTTACAAAGCACCGGTTGCTTTTATCACATCATGCTCATTTACAACTGACTGCTGAGCGTCATATACTATTTCATCATTACTGATTCTCTTCGGAGTTCATATATTCCTACATAACGTACTACCGCTCTACATATTTAAATTGCAGGATCTTCACCGAGTTCTCGTCGCACCTTGTCAGGCTCGTCGCCGAGCTCTCGCCGCTTGACTACATCTCTGGCCACGCTGGGGACTCCTCGCCAAGCTCTCATCGCTCCTCGTCAGGCTCGTCACCGAGCTCTCGTACCTCGACCACGTCTCCGACCACACTGGGGACTCCTCGCCGAGCTCTCGTCGCTCCTCGTTAGGATCGTCGCCGAGCTCTCGTCGCTCAACCACGTCTCCGGCCACGCTGGGAACTCCTCGCCGAGCTCTTGACGCTCCTCGTCAGGCTTATCGCTGAGCTCTCACCGCTCGACCACGTCTCCGGTCACACTGGGGACTCCTCGTCGATCTCGCTCGACCACGTCTCCGGCCACGCTAGGGACTCCTCGCCGAGCTCTCGTCTCTCCTCGTCAGGCTCGTCACCGAGCTCTCGCAGCTCGACCACGTCTCCGGCCACACTGGGAACTCCTCGCCGAGCTCTCGCCGCTCCTCGTCAGGATCATCGCCAAGCTCTTGCCGCTCGACCACGTCTCCGGCCACACTAGGGACTCCTCGCCGAGCTCTCATCACTCCTCGTCAGGCTTGTCGCCGAGCTCTCGCCGCTCGGCCACGTCTCCGGTCACACTGGGGCTCCTCGTTGATCTCTCTTCACTCGACCACGTCTCCAGCCACGCTGGGGACTCCTCGCCGAGCTCTCGTCGCTCCTCGTCAGGCTTGTCGCCGAGCTCTCGCCGCTCGACGACATCTCTAGCCACACTGAAGACTCCTCACTGAACTCTCGTCGCTCCTCGTCAGGCTCGTCACCGAGCTCTCGCAGCTCGACCACGTCTCCGGCCACACTGGGGACTCCTCGCCGAGCTCTCATCGCTCCTCGTTAGGATCGTCGCCGAGCTCTCATCGCTCGACCACGTCTCCGGCCACGCTGGGAACTCCTCGCTGAGCTCTCATCGCTCTTCGTTAGGCTTGTTGCTGAGATCTCGCCGCTCGACCTCGTCTCTGGTCACACTGGGGACTCCTCGTCGATCTCTCATCGCTCAACCACGTCTCTGGCCATGCTGGGGACTCCTCGCCGAGCTCTCGTCGCTCCTCGTCAGGCTCGTCGCCAAGCTCTCGCAGCTCGACCACGTCTTCGACCACACTAGGGACTCCTCGCCAAGGTCTCGTCGCTCCTCGTCAGGATCATCGCCAAGGTCTCGCCACTCGACCACGTCTCTGGCCACACTGGGGACTCCTCACCGAGCTCTCGTCGCCGAGCTCTCGCCGCTCGACCACGTCTCCGGGTACACTGGGGACTCATCGTCGAGCTCTCATCACAACGTCTCATCAGTGCGCTATCAATCTACTCCATGCTGTTCAGATCAGGGTGCTGATCTTGGGCACATTAGGGGGCATGATGCGTACATCGCTGGTGACGTTGGCTGGCAAGCTTTTGGATTTATTTTCTTTAGACCCTGGCACCACATGTCTACATCACCTCCTACTAGGCTCGGGGACTAAGTGGCTACACATCACCTTGCGGTGAATGTAGTGCTTTTCTTCTGCCTTACACTCCTTATCGACCAAGGTGTCTAAGTGGCTACACTTCCTAAGAAGGAAATCTTTTTATTTTTCTCAAAAGCACCATGCATTATTCGAACAACCGACTTCTTCGATAAATTCAGTCGACTGATGTCACGACAGGTCGAAGACCGTCAACAACTGCTTGGATGGTTTGTTCAGTGGTCAAAGACTCCAGAAGCTGAAGCCTCACTGGTCGGAAGAAGGTCATCGGCGTGTTGCATCATAATACATGGCGCTCGGGGACTAGCTGTGGGGGATATACCCCTGGATACCCTCATGGCTATACATGGGCCATACCATCCAAGGTGGCTTGGCCCACAAGATCAAGGCGTGCACCGTAAGGTTACAAGGTGTACTAGACATTGTAATAGTACCAAATCAGATACTTTACTTGTAACCATCCTCCTCCAGAGTATATAAGGAGCGGAAGGGGTCCCCTAGAGGACAAGCCATACATCTCATTACATCTCTCCATACAGAGCAATACAATCTAACGCAGGACGTAGGTATTACGCCCTCACGGCGGCCGAACCTGGATAAAAACCTTGTCGTGTCTTGCGTCACCATCTAGTTCGTAGCTTGCGCACCTATCTACCGACAAATCACTACCTTGGGTATACCCCTCGGTAGACTGCCGATCAGGTTTCGTCGACAGTGACTGGGTGGGCGACGAAGAAGATGCATTTGGGTGGAGTCTCAGTATGTTGAGGAGGGCCTCCAAGTGCAGCAGCGCGCGCTAGGGGAGCATGTGGTACATCAAATGGCGGCACTAAAGGCCAGCTTGCATAGACTACAAAGAATAGGGTTTCAACTTCAAGAAGTATCGGGTGACCAACAAAAATTGGATTGATAAATATAAACATCGAACAATGAGGACTAATCCATTTTAAACTTCTCTATGTTCATTGCTATTGGGTGATGCCATCAAGTATATCAAACACATGGAATGGACAAACAACACGGATGTCCCATTCAATGACCAAAGTCAATTTTCAACATCTCTAGATGCTCAATGCAATTTAGCTATATTGCTACACGTTAGCGGTCTTATACGTAGTCTAATGCAAGGCCATGTAGAAATTTTCATGACATATGGAGGCATAATGAATTGAGAGAAAGGGGTTTTTTTGAGGAGCGAGAGAAAGAGGTTGTTGTTTCATGAAATACGACCACCTATAATAAGCTAAAATTTAGGACCATATGAGAAGTCCGACACCACTTTATGAGTTATGATTGTCACGCAACTCTCAATGTTCCTTATATTCTTCGCACAAATTAAGTAATGCGAGTTATTACGAGATAACTCACTATAATTAGTTGTCTATTAAGTTGAATCATCATTATATGGAACTAAACAGTGGTGTCAGGCTCCTAGCTGGTGGTTCCACGTCATAAAATTTATTCTGATGCATAAAATTATACTATACGAAAAAAAGAAATTATAGATCCATAATAGAAGCAATATCATCTTGGATTTAAATCTACAAGAGAGCTATGAAACTAGGTAAAGACTTCGAAAGTAGTTTTACAGCCAATAGAGCTCACTAAGATGAGGGCGAAGGGTACTTGAATTTGGCCTCAGCTGCGCATTCACGAGATACAAAGGCCAGTCTCAATGGGGATTTTATAGGAGTTTCGTAGGCATTAAATGGAGTGACATGTCAGTAAAAAGTAATGTTTTGCATGTATCGAGGAAGAGAGAGGATTGGAGTTTCATGGCCATGAAACTAGCCAGCGTTGTTTCCCACGCGTTGGAAAATGTATGAAACTTGCATTGAGCTGTTGTGGCCAACTGTCACGCTCACGAAGAAGCCATGGCGTCTCTTTCCCCTTGCGTCAGATCCCTATGGCCCACCTGCTCCCCTTCATGTTTCTTCGTTCTGTCAAATATTCATGGCCAACCTGCTCCTCTTCGCTCCATCTCTGTTTTTTTTCTTTTTGCATTTGTTCATTTTGTCTCTATAGGCTGCATGTCGACGAATACAAGAAAAAAAAGCAACCTATTAATATCATATGTTGTGTAAAGTCTAATATTTTGCATGCCGATGAATATGACAATAATATATATATATATATATATATATATATATATATATATATATATATATATATATATATATATATATATATATAATATGTTGTGTCAAAGTGTAATATTCTAATGTGTTAGTTTTTTTAAAAAGGGTAAAGTACATTTTTCAACCTCCAACTCGCATTGAAGTTCAATTTTCAACCTTCAACTATGAAACCGGGTAATAGACACCCTCCAACTGTCAAAATCAGACAAATTTGGTCCTCCACTGTTTGAAAAGTGGTTTTCTATTTTTCTAATAATAAAAAATCTAGTTCGGTTCTAGAAGTTGCGTAATTAATTTATTGTAAATATGAAACTACTTCAGGTTTTCTTCTAAAAATGTTATACTCCCTCCATGTTGGTAAAAGAAGTCATTTTAGACAACGATACGGTCTCCAAAGCATAACTTTGACTTCATTTTTCTATAAAATATTTATTCAAAAGTGATATATGTATACTTTTATGAAAGTATATTTCAAGACAAATCTATTCATATTGTTTTCACATTTTCAAACTCAACAACTTAAAAGTTATTCATGATTTATATTCCCAATGTTTGACCCAAACCTTGTCCAAAACGACTTCTTTTGCCAACATGGAGGGAGTATATATGTTGATGCTATATTTAATATTGTTTTAAATTTAGCACAGATTTTAATTTCACACGGAATTAAATTGTTCGCTTTCCATTCTTTTACGTGACAGTTCCCTGCCTTCGTCCTATTGCTTTATTGCTCGTTGTCACGCTTGTTATCTCTACTCTACAACAAAAACATATGTAGTGATATCGTCTGATAGATGGAATGTAATCTGAAATCTTTTATTGTTTTTAGCCCACAATTAGTACGTTGACATCGTGGTTGAGGCATGTATGCATCATTTAGATGTTTCGCTTGCCATGATAACAGGAATATGGTATGACAAGTCTGATATTTGCATGAATTTTTAGTTTTTAAGTCGCTCATGTAGAAAAGTTTGAATGCAAGGTTATTGTTCCCATTGCAACGCATGGGCACTCACCTAGTTTATTTAAAACAAGTAAGATCTAAACAATTTTATATAGCATCAGCATATATATATATAACATTTTTAGAAGAAAACATGAACTAGTTTCATATTTTTATAATTTAAAATAATTAATTACAAACTTCTAGAGATCGAAAACCAAATTTTTATTGTTATTCGAAAAATAGAAAACTGTTTTTGAAACCAGCCGAGGACCAAATTTGTCTGGTTTTGGCAGTTGGAGGGTCACTGTTACCCGGTTTTACAATTGAAGGTTGAAAATCAAACTTCAATGCGAGTTGGAGGTTGAAAAAAGTACTTTACCCTTTTAAAAATATAAAATGACTACATAGTTCACATGACACAACTGATCACAGCACCTTATAGAAATTAAATGTTGCAAGTAGCCTATGAAACAGTGAGATGAATGTGTGCACTGAGAGAATATGTTTCATTCATAATTACCAATGTTGCCATGTCTTGAAAATAGTGGGATGAAATCTCCCACTGACACTGGCCTAAAGACGAGGAAGATGACAATAGGTCTGAGTCTGAATTGAAGTTCGTGCCAATAGATAGAGTAACGACGCATCGAGACTATTGTTGAAATAAATAAACGAAAGTATTTGCAAAAATTATATTGAAATAAAAAAATCAAATACTATAATAATAAAGTGTCCCCACATAAAAGAGAAGAGTAGCAGCAACGACTCTGAAAGATCCTTTAGTGCTGTGAGCTCAGGACGGACGAGTGACGACCACAACTTTGGGTGTGTAACCTAGTCATCACACACCGAAGATAGATGCCACGTTGGACTGCGGCCACATGTGTGTTGGGCACTATTGCTTGTTCCATATTCCTGATAGCTAGCCCCAGTGGCGTGGACGTAATTAGGTGACTGCTCACGGCATCCTACGCGCTGTCGTTGTTCTCCAATAATATCGCTGGCGTATGTGAGGGCACCCAAGCCTACTACTTCTAGTTCTCTATCCTAGCTTCAAAAATATCGCTGGCAAAAAAAGGGTGTCCCACCCGCCACCCGCTTGCTTGACATAAAACGTAGCTCCAGTCCATGCTAATTTCATCAAAGCTTAAGGCGGTACGCTTGAATGGCGCCTCCGGCGGCGAAGAACCCGATCACCACCAAGCACTACATCATGGCTGCTCTGACGGCGACCCTCGCTGCAGCGGTCGTCATCACCATCGTCGTCGTGGTGCTTAGCCCTGCGCGCATCCTCTTCTCCATCACCGACGCCCAGTACCTGCTGCCATCGACTAATACAACCGGCGATGACGATGAAGGGATGATGCAGCTGACCCTCACTGTCGCCGCCAACAACACCAGCCAGCGCACTCGGGTGGAGTACCGCAGCATCTTCATCGACGTGAGCAACAGCACAGGCCCCCAGTGGGTGAACTGGGTCAGGGCCACTGTGAACCCGGGCGTACCGCTGTTCCAGGCAACGCGCAACGTAACCAACATCTACGCGGTGGCGCCATTGGCGGGGGGCCTCTGGATGGATGCCATCGTCAACGACACCAACAGCTTCAGAGTGATGATCACCGCCCTGGCACGGTTCAGGGCTGGCATCACACCGACGCGGCTGTACGAGATCAAGGTGTCCTGCTCGCCCATCACCTTCTTGCCCGAAGAAGCTAACAAAGGGAGCGGCGGCGCCCCAGTTGCATGCGGCTCTGGTTAATAATTTGCGTGCGTGCCTGTGTGCTTTCTTTATTTAAAACAGCGACTTAGAATATATAATTCTCTTCTTCTCTGTTCGTTAAATTTGTTCCAGCCAGAGTGTGTGGTGCCTTGTGATTTTTTGTGATGCAATCGAAGAATGACTTGTGCTCGCCCGTTTTATTTGGTCGATCGGGAACAGAGTTCCTTGCTTTAGATCGGTATACGTTTGGCTTAGCTTGCATTGCTCCAGTTCCCAGTCCCCCAGTCGTTCTGGTGATAATAAGCATTTACCCTATAGCAATTTGCGCTTCCTTAATTAATGTTCACTAGCTAGCTACATAGCTACTCCCTCCGGTCCATTTTATCTAGCGCAAGTTAGAATGACACGGTCTCCTCTATTACACTTTAACCATTCATTTGCTTTATATTATATTATTTATGCTTATAAATTTATTATCATTGGATAGTATAATTCCTTACAAATCTAATCATATAAAGTTTGTATTGTAATAGTTAAAAATTATTAGCCTAATTATTGGTCAAAGTTTTTAAAGTTTGAATCTTGATATGCGTGTGCGTCAGATAAAATGGACCGGAGGGAGTAACATGAACCTATTGCTTCGTGCATTCTAGCGTGTCAGGTCTCAACATTAATTTAGTGAATTATTCTGCTACGATGATCAGGCCCAGAATATTTGTAGAAGAGCATTATATATGTCCAACTCTTTGGGTGTAAAATTTGTTGGGGGAACACCCTTCACGCGACACCCCACCCTCGCCTTGGTTTAGGCCTGGCCCCTCGCGTGGCTTTGACCCCACATCGCCACCAAGCGCAGGCATGCCTCGTCGATAGCAAAGACCCTCGACTAAGTCTCAAACCCCGGCGTTACCTTGGCTGGACGCGGATTTCAGGACACCTTCATGAACTTACCTTACAGGCCCATGGTGCTATTCGTTTTTGGGATTTCTGTTTTATTTTTCCTAAAATTTGAAATATATGGTTTGAGTGAATTTGGAATTGCATTTTGAATCGAGGTTTGAAAATGAGAAGTGAAAGGGTGTAGGCCTAAGATAGTTTTGAGGAGAGAAAAATACGATTCTTTTGTGGCAGGGAAATCTAAATTACTAGGTGAATTCCCCGCGCGTTGCTGCGGGAATGCAAGAGTAATTTGAATTGAGTTAGGAGAAATAGGATGTAGAAGGAATCTCGTTGGTGTATAATACATAAGTATATATGCGATATAAGCAGAGAGCAAATTTAGTTTTTTTGTTAAAGGTGTAACTAAAGACAACAAAAATCATATCAAAGAAAACACGGTCACTAACCTATAGAATCGACCAGTACGGGAGACTAATCTCATCCACCCTCACCCCTCACCCCTACTATACCTGAGGGTCATCCCTCCTCCCAAAAGTTCTAGGAGTTTTCCTTCACAAAATCATGCATGTTTCGGAGGACCACATATAATCCATGTGATATGTAGTTTTGCTAGGTTTTTGCTTAGAAACAGACTTTTGCTTAGAAACAGTTATCAAAGAAAACACGGTCACTAACTTATAGGATCGGCCAGTACGGGAGGCTAATCTCATCCACTAGAACCCCTCACCCCTACTATACCTGAGGGTCATCCCCCTCCCAAAAGTTTTAGGAGTTTTCCTTTACAAAATCATACATGTTTCGGAGGACCACATGTAATTCATGTGATATGTAGTTTTGCTAGGTTTTTCTTAGAAACAGGCTTTTGCTTAGAAACGGTTATCAAAGAAAACACGGTCACTAACCTATAGGATCGACTAATACGGGAGGCTAACCTCATCCACCCTCACCCCTCACCCCTACTATACCTGAAGGCCATCCCCCTCCCAAAAGTTCTAGGAGTTTTTCTTCACAAAATCATGCATGTTTCGGAGGACCACATGTAATCCATGTGATATGCAGTTTTGCTAGGTTTTTGCTTAGAAACGACAGTTTTGCTAGGTTTTTCTTAGGAACGGCCATTTAAATGTTTGCAAATAAGTTATCAAAATATATCCATGTGGGGTCTTATTTTGAAGAGTTTATTACGAGGAACACCATGGTGCAATTGGATTTTAATTACGATACTTGGTTTAGGTGCTACGACTTTTTTTCTATTTCAAAAGAAATAGCTAGTGGAAGATAAATGAGGCTTAGTGGACGGATGACGTCACTTAGTGGGTGGATGACATCATTTTGCTGATGTGGCCTAATGAGAAGCCAGAGAAATAGGCTAGTGGGTCTTTGCTTTATAGGAGGTATAGATAGGCTGGGATTTGTGATTTTGATAAAGTAACATTTGGGATTTCAAGGAGGGATTTTTGGATACAAGAGATTTTGGAATTCTCTAGTGAATATTTTGGTGCCACAAGTGAATCAAGAATGCACATGGTGATTTTTTAAAACAATTTTGCATGCGAGCAACAAATGAATTTTAGTTTGTTGTAAATTTTTTAGTGAATTTAGCATGAGGAAAAACATAGGGTGTTACATAGTCATAATAGCCACCATCACCCAATAAATGGAATATGAAAAACTACAATATATGTAACAGATAATTAAATGCATTTGGGTAGTGATTGTGTTCATTACACTTTGAGCAAGAGCTCCTAGCCGGCTAGGCGTCTCCCGTCGAAGCTCCCAACTCTTGTGGGTGGTCTGGGAAGTTTGTAACTCATCCAACATCTAGTAAGAACTCTCAAAACAAGAGACTTGTGCTCTTGACTTGAGAAGAGGCCGGATAGGGTTCTTGAAACCCAAGCCTTGGTGGCTTCATCAAAAACGTGCAGGTAGGCAAGCCTTAGTGACGAGCTAAACGCCGGCATATATTCTGTCTCTTGTGTTCTTGCTATTGTATTATGCTCTACTTGTTTGTGTTGGTATTTTAGGGTTTGCTCCTGGTCTCCTTGTGCCTTAGCTTCTCCTTGTTCAAGTGGTGAAATAGGCTCAACACTACCTCAGGAACATCAGTAATTTACTCGATCTAAGTTTCATTGGGTAGACTTTGAATTGTGCCTTCAAGGTGCTCTAATACGCGGCACCATTGCAGTTTTACCTAGCACTGCCGTGTCATGGTAGTGCCACGTAAAAGTGCTGCAATGCCGCACCTATGACTGACCGTTGCATTGATTTTTGTTTTAAACATGCCTATTCACCCACCCTCTAGGCTTGCCTGATCCTTTTCAGATAGTTTTGAGGAGAGACAATGGTGTTTCTTTTGTGGGAGGGAAATCTAAATTATAAGCTCGGATTTGGGATTTCATGGAGGGATTTTTGGATAAAAGGATTTTGGAATTCTCAAGGGTATATTTTGGTGCTAAAAATGAATTCAAGGTAACACACAAATTCCAAGAGTGCACATGGTGGATTTTAATGTGAGTTTGAAAAATATTTTTTCGAAAACAATTTTGCATGCGAGCAAAAATGAATTTTAGTTTATTGTAAATTTTAAAATTTCAAATTTTTAGTGAATTTTGCGTTATAAAAACACATGGTGTTATGTAAAGTCATAATAGCCACCATCATCCAATAAATTGAATATGAAAAACTACAATATATTTAATGGATAATTAAATGCATTTGGGTAGGGATACAAGTTCCTTTTCTTTTGAGTCACAGGGTCATCACCCAAAATACATCAAACAGAACTACTAGCTAATATGGGTTTTAAAGCAAGAAAAAAGAGAAAAAATGAACTAAATACGGGATTAATGACCAATTAAGTAACTACATGTCTCATATTTATCCCTAATTATAGGTCTGCTCAGCACCGCATCATTTGCAACTACTCCCTCAGTCCCATAAACCATTGGGAATGCCCTAAGGATAGTCTTACCCTAGCTAGGATTGCATTTTTTGTACACAAATTTTGAATGTTAGAATTGCATTTTTGTGGGATGGAGGGAGTAGGATAACAATCAATGTGTCGGTAGTAGTGCCTGTATGTGCAAACATGACACCCACAATATATGAAAAAAGGTAGCATTATGCTGCTACAGGAATGCACAACAAGCATTGTGCATACACCATGATGTGATGGTTGGTTCTTTCTCTCCCACTTCTTTCCTTTTCCTTTGTGATGTGACTTTTATCCTTTTGTCTACAGTC
Organism: Saccharum spontaneum; assembly: GCA_022457205.1. Taxonomy (NCBI): domain Eukaryota; kingdom Viridiplantae; phylum Streptophyta; class Magnoliopsida; order Poales; family Poaceae; genus Saccharum; species Saccharum spontaneum. The sequence goes on from CM039596.1 coordinate 56,620,818, forward strand.
CTTGTTTATTTTTATTGTATTTTATCCTTTGGGATCTCAATTCCTTATAAAGACACCAAAGTGGGAGTGCACATCCCTTGCCTCCGGTTGGTACAACGGTGTACACATGCATTACAAAAGAAAAGCTCCCTAAAATTAAAGAACTAGGTGCCTTTTAAAGCAAGAAAACGAGAAAAAATGAACTAAATATGGGATTAATGACCAATTAAGTAACTACTTGTCTCATATTTATCCCAGATTACAGGTCTGCTCAGCACCGCATCATTTGCAACTACTCCCTCAGTCCCATAAACCATTGGGGATGCCCTAAGGATAGTCTTACCCTAGCTAGGATTGCATTTTTTGTACACAAATTTTGAATGTTAGAATTGTATTTTTTGTGGGATGGAGGGAGTAGGATAACAATCAATGTGTCGGTAGTAGTGCCTGTATGTGCAAACATGACACCCACAATATATGAAAAAAGGTAGCATTATGCTGCTACAGGAACGCACAACAAGCATTGTGCATACACCATAATGTGATGGTTGGTTCTTTCTCTCCCACTTCTTTCCTTTTCCTTTGTGATGTGACTTTTATCCTTTTGTCTACGGTCCTTGTTTATTGTATTTTTTCCTTTGGGATCTCAATTTCTTATAAAGACACCAAAGTGGGAGTGCACATCCCTTGCCTCCGGTTGGTACAACGGTGTACACATGCATTACAAAAGAAAAGCTCCCTAAAATTAAAGAACTAGGTGCCTTTTAAAGCAAGAAAACGAGAAAAAATGAACTAAATATGGGATTAATGACCAATTAAGTAACTACTTGTCTCATATTTATCCCAGATTACAGGTCTGCTCAGCACAGCATCATTTGCAACTACTCCCTCAGTCCCATAAACCATTGGGATGCCCTAAGGATAGTCTTACCCTAGCTAGGATTGCATTTTTGTACACAAATTTTGAATGCTAGAATTGTATTTTTTTGTGGGATGGAGGGAGTAGGATAACTATCAATGTGTCGGTGGTACAGTGCCTATATGTGCAAACATGACACCCACAATATATGAAAAAAGATAGCATTATGCTGCTACAGGAACACACCACAAGCATTGTGCATACACCATGATGTGATGTTTGGTTCTTTCTCTCCCACTTCTTTCCTTTTCCTTTGTGATGTGACTTTTATCCTTTTGTCTATGGTCCTTGTTTATTGTATTTTCTCCTTTGAGATCTCAATTTCTTATAAAGAAACCAAAGTGGGAGTGCACATCCCTTTGCCTCTGGTTGGTACTTTTGTGTACACATGCATTACAAAAGAAAAGTTCCCTAAAATTAAAGAACTAGGTGCCTATTGTTCGTTGATCTTGTGAAGTAGCGGGGTAGCGATGTGCACATGGTGCCTCCTGATATAGGGAACAGAAGAAGCCAAGGACAGGATGCTTTTATTATATAAAAAAGTTATGAAAAAGACATGATGCCTTGGGCCCCCCGATCCTTTACAGTGGATGTGTTCTTTATTTTCTTGTTACATATTGTGTGTGACTCTAAATAAATTTGTGCTCATCTCTCAATAAATTCCACATTCATCATATCCATTGGAAGTTGTCATTTTTTTTTGCCAGTGGTACCGTGTATGGGCAATCATGCATACTACAGCCATGCACACATGATCAGATGGTTATTCTTCTTCCCTTTGTGGTGGTGTGACTGTTTATCTCTTTTTTGTCTGTGGTCTTTGCTTACCAGTTTCTTTCATTTGAGGATCTTTTTTAAGAAACTAAAGTGGGAGCGTGCGTCCGTGTGCCTCCAATTGGTACAAAGGTGCATGCACTATTAAGGTGTTCTTTTGCCCCTCTGTCCTTAATGGTACTGGATTCCTTGTTAATTGTGGATCACAGTGTGTTGGTCCTCAAAAAGTATAGGAAAGAGGAAGAAGCCAAACGACAGGATGCCTTAGTTATAAAGAAAAGGTTACAAAGAAAACAGACAGGATGCCTTTGGCCCCTTTGTCCTCAATTTCCAGCGCAGGTGTTCTTTGCTGTACGTATTCATAAATTTGTGTTCATCTCTTAATAAATTACTGTATTTCTAGAATACAGACAGTGATCTTCCAACCGTTTAGATGTTGCAGCACTTGACAGCACATCGTATCATATTAAAGAAGTAGAGCCATACACGGAGCCGGCGGGTGGCTGACTAGTGGGGGCCTCCCCAGATTAATTTTTTTTCCAATTTTTTGGCCCAAAATTTGAGAATTTTTGAAAACGGATTTATAGGGATGGCTCTATATCCAGCCGCCCCTACAAATCCAATTTGTAGGGGTGGCTAACGAACCGCCCCAACAAATCGGTGATTTGTAGCAACGGTTTGGTAGGGGTGGCTACCAAAACCGCCTCTAGAAATAGCCATGAGCCGCCCCTACAAATGATATGTGGCGCAGTGCAGGATGCCTCAGTTATAAAGGAAAAGGTTTCAAAGAAAAGAGACACGATGCCTTTGGCCTCTCTGTCCTTAATTTCCAGCGCAGGTGTTCTTTGCTGGTTATACTTGGTCCGTGCCTATATTAATAAATTTGTGTTCATCTCTTAATAAATTTCCTGTTCATAATTCACTACTCGGATCCCTCCCGGTACAAACAAGTCATGTTTTAGGGTGTCATAAGTCAATTATTCCAAAGTTTGACTACATAGCATTTTTTTTATTAAGTTTGAATATTTGAAATGACTTGAGTATTCCAATAACTAATGTAATAACTCTGTAGATGTGCACTTTTGCTATAAATTTTATAATTGTCATATAACAAAAAAGTACATTTCAAATATGTTAGATTTCTGTTTTCTTTATTTTCAAACCCATTTAGGAAAAAATGATAAAACGTTGCACATATTTGTTTTCGCAAAACATAATGCAATCATAGATGCTCAAATACTCGTACATACGCTCTATATGAGCATACATACACCCCTAAACACTTTTGGGATCGGGCCTGTTCGGAAAGCTAGTTTTGGATACATACCGTTCTAAATTATAGGCCGATAAATTTTTATAGGTGAGTTCAGAAAAAGTTACTTGGATGAGTAGCCTATTTTTTTTACCCTTGGATTGGACTAAAACCGGTCAAAAAAATAGTCATGTGAGGAGGTCTGGAAAATATTACGATAACTATGGGGCTCATCCTCCCGATTGACTCTGTGCTCGTTCTAGCAGAGGCACCGTGCGTATGCACCATTGTCGACACAAAAATTTGGTTAATGCGAGGACACATGACAAGCCTAGGAGATGTGCTTTACTCCAGTGCAGGTCCTGTGGATTTTAGGAAATATGTGTGCTAGTCAATTTGACCTGTAATTGACAAGGCGAAAGATAATCAGTAGATTAAGCTAGAACATGTCAGCTGATAATCCAGATAGTTCCATGAGACCATCGCCTGGGGAGCCGATGGAGTGCAACAAGTCATTGGCTATGAAAGCCGACATCCAGTAAATTGGTAAAATAAAGCAAATAAAATGAATGCCATGGGTTAGCGATCGGATGACAGCAGTATATATCCATGTATAAACAAAGTAAGGTTATCGACTAAGAAGCCTACGGATACAATTCATGGCATAAGATAAAACATGAAAGCACAAGTCATCGGCTACAAAGCTGACGAACTATAGTGTGTAAACAAATCTCTGGTTTTACTACAAAGACATGTTGCCTTTGGCCCCCCGATCCTTTCCAGTGGATGTGTTCTTTATTTTCTTGTTACATATTGTTTGTGCCTCTAAAGGAATTTGTGCTCATCTCTCAATAAATTCCCCATTCATCATATCCATTCGCAGCTATCATTTTTTTTTGACAGTGGCACAGTGTATGGGCAATCATGCATACAGCCATGCACACATGATCTGATGGTTTGTCCATGTCTTCTTGTTCCCTTTGTGGCGATGTGACTGTTTTATCTCTTTTTTGTCTGTGGTCTTTGTTTGCCGGTTTCTTTCATTTGAGGATCTTTTTTAAGAAACTAAAGTAGGCGCATGCGTCCGTGTGCCTCCGATTGGTACAAAGGTGCATCCATTATTAAGGTGTTCTTTGGCCCCTCTGTCCTTAATGGTACAGGATGACTCGATGACTGTGGATCACAGTGTGTTGGTCCTCAAAAAGTATAGGTAAGAGGTAGAAGCCAGGACAGGATGCCTTTGGCCCCTTTCTCCTTAATTTCCAGCGCAGGTGTTCTTCACTGTACCTATTCATAAATTTGTGTTCATCTCTTAATAAATTACTGTATTTCTAGAATACAGACAGTGATCTTCCAACCGTTTAGATGTTGCAGCACTTGACAGCACATCGTATCATATTAAAGAAGTACAGCCATACGCCCTTGATCTGATGGCTGGTCCTTGGCTCCTCCTCCTTTCCAATTCCTTTTCCTTTGTGGTGGTGCGACTGTTTAATCTTTTTTCCTTTGTTTATTCTTTTCTTTCATTTGAGGATCTTTTTCAAGAAACCAAAGCAGCTCCCCAGAAAGAACTGGATGCCTCGGTGCTTGTGGAGCACGTAGTCTGTTAGTGTTGGTTGATCGGATGAAGAACCAAGGACAGGATGCCTTAGTTATTATAAAAAAATTATAAAGTGTAGTTCTGCAGAAGTATACTTTCGCTATAAATGTTAAAAATATAATATAACAAAATGTACTATTTGCGAGGTTTCTTGTATTCTTTATTGTCAAAGCTTTTAGATGAAAAAAGAAAAAAAATGTTCCACATATCTGTTTTCACGAAACACAATACAGAAATAGACGTTCATATACCTGTAGATACACTCTCATATGAACGTACACCCCTATAAAAACCTTCGGGATCTTAAGACTAGCAATGAAGTCACCACAAGTGCGACATGGTGGCCTAGCATGCCAACTAACACTAAAGATATATATAGTCGAAAATATAGGACCATTCCTGTCGAATGAGTGACACTGTAGTGCAAATTTCTGCGCATCTTATTTTCAATTTTAAACCCTCTTACCATGTCATTACATGGGAATGGGCCCAAAAATGCTGCCCTGCAACGACCAAGTTGAGGCGTGGAAATCGAGTGCTGCACATTGTATTTTTTGAGTAGAGATATTGATCATCCAATCATTTAGATGTTATGGTTCTTGACATTTAGCATATGTGTTATATTAAACATATATTTAGCTAAGGCCTTGTTTGGATTGTCATGGTTTTAGCTCCATCTAAGAATTAGCTAGATAAAAACTAAATTAGTTTTCAGGGATGTTTTGATGAGTCAGTTAATGTGCTAATGTTGGTGAGATGTTGGCTAGCGTACTATTAGGGATGTTCCGATGAGTCAGTTAACTCTCTAAATCATTGTCCCACAAATTTTATGGTCGGCTTTCACTTAGTACATGGTTGTGAAGATATGTAACGCACCCAGGACTTGGGGTGCTACTAAGACTCTTATAACCACTAGGCTACAGGTTCTAGGATTTAACAACATTTTGCTTTCAGTAGTTGACGACATTCCCGTCGATAGCGAGGCGCTTATCGTGACTTCATCAATCTCAAGGATCTGCCGGCCTAGTTTTCGAAGATGTTTATAGGGGTAGAGTTTGTGTGTGTGCCTTCGTAGAAGTAAGTATACGTGTGTTGTGAGTGTCTGCATTGTATCGTATAATCGCAAAAAAAATGTGTAACGTAATGAAAACTGTCGACGAGACAGACGCTGAACTGAACTTGTAATCCGCGGGGGGTTGTGTCGCAGTTGCACCAGCAAGAAGAGAAGAATGCCGGACCATGTGCTACCCAAGAAAGGCAACGTCTGCTTGGACCAAGAGGGCTTATAGGCTGGACCAGTTGCAACGTCTCCCACGGGCACGGTTGCGGGCCAAGCAGGGGAGCCTCTTTCGCAGTTGGCAAAGGCCAGGGCCCGTATGCGTGGTGATCGTTCGGCCTTACGGGGAATTTGGGTGTGGTGGGTGGCCCGTTTCTTTCGGATCCGCCTGCCCGCCTTCTATCTGGGCCAGTGGTGTGGCGGGAAAGGGGCAGGCATAGCAAGGTGCAAGCCAGCGTACCAGCGTGGAGGTAGATGGCGGCGAGCGCATGCGGCCGATGTGGAGGGCAGCGCGGCGAGTGCACATGCGATCGACTAACTGACTTGTGTGGCGCCGATGGCAGCGCTGCACGGAGGCTAACGCGGAGGGCCGCTCAGCGAGCTTGTGGCTGGCGCATGGCGTGGCGAGCTTGTGTTCCACACGGAGGGCGGAGCGGCGAGCGGGCGCGCCGGTGCTGCCGCTGCGAGGTCACTCCCAGCGCGGAGGGCAGAGCGGCGAGCGGTCGCGCCGGTGCTGCCGCTGCGAGGTCACTGCCACCGCGGAGGGCAGAGCGGCGAGCGGTCGCGCCGGTGCTGCCGCTGCGAGGTCACTGCCAGCGCAGTGGGCAGAGCGGCGAGCGGTCGTGCCGGCACAGAGGGCAGCACGGCAAGCTCGCTCACGGCTGGCAGGATGGCCGCGCTTGGCGTGTGAGCTGTCGGCGCAGTGGCGCAGAAAGGGACGCGGAGCTGAAGGTGAGGGATGAAACCGTCAGTTTCTCAACGACACCAGAACCATCGTTTCCTAGCGTCTTGGATTCGGTGCCAATATGTTTTTTATTCTTAAGAAAGAAACGGTTCCTACGTATCATATATCTTTTCTCTTTCTTCACTAATTTTCTTGCCACCTCAGCATTTTTAGTTCTATAGGAACCATAGTTGATACAACGTTGGGACTGCCCTAAAGCCCCATGCAATTAATATTAATGAAAGAGCATAACAAAATTACAAAGCCAATTCCATTCTAATAGGAGCATCTAGTAGTTCATGTTACTCACCCACCATAACTCAATAGCTGAGAGTCCAATTTGTCGCCGTTATCTAGAAGGGCAGATAGGTGCTCTGAGGCACTCCCCACAAGGACAATAACTCTAGGTCATAGAAATTATTGTCGATGGCCACGGAGAGAAAATCATGCATCCAACATTATGAATCAAATGTTGTAGGTATATATAGCCAAAAGGGTAGCACGTCACGACAAAGCTCGAGCCTGCTGAAGGCACGGCCGAAAGACACAAGGAGCCCGATGCGCCATGCCCCAGCCAAAACGTGGCACCACCATTCGAGCCACCCGAGGCTGAGGGTGCCCGCGCCAGTGGAGAAGGCATCGCCAGTGCCGTGCCGGCTTAAGCTGCGAGCCATACCTCCGACATAGGTGCCCAACCCGTTAGCCTGTAGTAGTTGGCCTATGTGTGATTGTGGTTGCTGGGTTTAGTATCACCTACAAATTTTAGGAGGGTGAGGACCTGCGGGTTAAACCCTCTACACGAAGCGAGGATAAAAGTGTAAGAGCGGTGCTACATATATGCAGACCCGGTCCACATTAGGGTCGCCATCCCCAGTGCTGATGGAGAATGGATGGAGGGGCATAGGTATTGGAGTAGAGCACTAAGGAGAGCTGCGACCTACTAAACAGAGGAAGCTAGTGTGCAAAGGTCGGTGTAACACGCTATGTTTTTCATCATGATAATGTTGATGCTTAATTAGGTCACACACTCAACAAAGAGCTAGATCACTCGATGTAGGGCCTATCTGACTTTTAGATCGGCCAGCGCCTAGGGAATGTCCGCACCCGGACCTTGTGCCTCTAGCGATGAGTGCGATACGCAAGACTCGTCGCTGGAGGAGCCTCGCCAGAAGCGCGATACGCAAGACAACCGACGAGGTCTCTAGATACCCGAAACCCCACACGGCTGGTACAAATTTTCTTGCTGCCTCCCAAGCGTACAAATATTTGATGAAATTTCCACGCTCGCCTTGGTAGACTTTGGACAAACAAATTCGGCCAGGGATAGCCGAAATAGGTCTTCATTTTCTTGGCGAACAATATTAGTACCTGGCCTATTTTCGCAAGGATCAATAACTACTCGAACACCAATATTATTTTTAATCGGCTCTTCTACTAATTTATCCTTTTTTACAGCCGATTTTTCAAAATTAAAACTAATCAGCTTCTCAGTAATCATATCAATGCTAACCTCCTTGTCAATCGGTCTTGTAAAATCATCAACCAGATTGCATATCTGAGTAGATAAAGTACCTGAAGATTGCATCTCCTTCAATAATTCAAGGTTGCTGGCTGGCTTCCATTCTTTTATCGCAACAACGCCTTGATCTGTTACCCGAAAACAAGATAGATACAATCTTTCTTCCGCCTTGCTCTTTTCTTGTATAAATTCCAGCATTATTTCTTCAAGTAGTTTACTCATCCCGCCACGGCTGACTTATTGGACTCAACATGTTGTTCATCGGCATATCGATTTGATGAATTGCCGATGTATGAGAGTTCATAAGTGATACTCACATTTGCACAGTAGCCCTCCTGGGTGCACTTAGCAACCATTATCCTGAGCGGCAGGAACAACAGCACAGGTTGTCTCTAGCTTGCTTGGACGAACAGTAGCCTACTTTCTTAATTCTGGCGATACGTGTGTACGGCTTAGAAAGCAGCAGCAGCGAGCAATACTAATAAGATCAACAACCACGTACTGAAATAATTTATTTATAGATAATTATGACAACTAGAGAAGAAAATTTTGGCTATAAAGTAGCTGAAATCAACATCCCTAGCGAAGTCATCAAAATGTATGTTGACGCTTAATTAGGTCACACACTTGATAAGGAGCTAGATCACTCGATGTAGGGCTAGCCGACTTTTAGGTCGGCCGGCACCTAGGGAATGTCCGCACCCATACCTTGTACCTCCAGCAATGAGCATGATATGCAAGACATGTCACCGGATGAGCCTCGCCAGAAGCGTGATACGCAAGACAGCCAATGAGGTCTCTTGATACCCGAAACATTATACGCCCGGGAGTGACCCCGTCGAGGCGTGCGGCAGCTATGGGCTGCCCTAGCCGGCCTGACTGCTTTAGATCTTCATCGTTATTGAACCAATAGCCATCAGCAGCAGAGAAGAACGAAAAGCAATAATAGATTAGAAAAGTGATGTTAAAGATAAAAGATAGATGTTGTATTGATAGATTTAATTGTGAGTGATTTAATTGGCCGTCACCCTTTATATTTATAGGGCGGCTGGTCTTTCCAATGTCCGGATGCATGTCAGGCTACATTGTGGTATACATGTTGGACCTATACTATTACTAGCACGTAAAGCAACGTATACATATATGTCCTTTCCTTGTACGTGTATGTTCCCTTCTCTCTTGGCCTTTCCTTTCTCCGTGCATGAACACCACCGACAAATAACAATCGTGCTACGCCTGCTGGAGTCCTACTCCTTTCCTTTTCCCTTGCCTTTGCTCACGGAAACCATTAGGAAGGCAAGACGTCTTGCTTCAATCTTCCAATTATATTAACCCGGCCACCATTATCTCCAAAATATATACTAGCGTAACCTCATCTATACCTAATAATAAAGAGGCAAAATTTCAGTCTCTTTTTTTTGTCCATCCATTTTTTTAGTTTGTCTTTCTCTAACTACCGAATATTGGAGAGCTTCTTCTATCCAGACTTATATATTTACAACCCGTGCTCATATGAGTTAGAGCTCTTGACTAGCACGATATGGAGTCCGGTTCCAAAACGTATTGGGTTGTGTATGGTCTTTGTTTAACCAAAGAATCCATACTCCTACGGAAAAAAAAGTCCATACCCAATACGATTACTATATATATATAAAAATAATAAATTCGGTTTTTTTCCTTTTTCCGATTCCGTCAACTGTTCAGCCTTTTCTCGTTTTTTTAGACGCAATCACCGAGCAGTACTTCCTGTGGCCAACACCGAATACTACTTCTCCTGGCCAACACCGAGTACTGCTTACAAAAAAACGGCCGCTGGGACTTTACTCCGGCAGCTTACCAGTAACCTTCCACAACTCAAGTTGGTGAGGCCGCAACAACATGACATCTATGTAAGTAAATAATTGACATGGTTCAGCACGTGTAGTTTTATAGTATGAATTCCTTGTAATAATTCTTATGTTTAACCAACAAATACTTTGACGAATTCAATATCATGTGTGTTCAACTATCTTCAGCTTTCATTGGTTGAACTTAATTTTTTTTCACAAGTAATCAGTAGTTCATTGTCATCTTTGAAATTCTCTAACATCATAATCTTAATGCTTCAACCTAAACGAAATAACAAAATATAAATTCTTATTTAAAAAAACCGTAGTAACGCACGGGCATATTTACCAGTGAATATATAATTGTTTAGCTTCTTTATCACCGGACATGTAGCGATCAATATGTGAGCAGCCAAGCAAATCCACTTATGCTTGTCCAATGCTCATATGTTTAATAAAATCATCAGCACCTTATGATCAGGCTTCAATCTGATCCACTGCTTACCATTCTCTGTCATTGCTTACCATTCTCTGTCATTGTATCATCTATTGCTCATAGCACTCTGCTTAATTGGGACAAATTTGAGTGTCAACAGATAAAATCCACTAAAATTTAAACTTCTAAAATTTTACAATAAATTAAAATTTGATTAGTTCATTTCCTACAAAACCATTCTAAAAACCTTTTTCAAAAACCTTGCATCAAAATTCACCATATGCATATTGTGTTTTGAATGCTTGTGTGTTTCCCTAGAATTCAATGTGGCACCAAAATACTTCCCTTGACCTCCCTCTTGAAAACTGACTTGGAATTCAAATTGAAATCAATACAAATAGCTTGGATTAATTCTAAGAAAAAGCAAAAAGCATTTCCTAAAAAGAAAAAGGATTCCGGACTCAATCCCATGTTTCTCCTCTCTCCTAGCCCGCTGACACCTCTCCCTCCTCCTCTCGTTCCCGCTTTGGCCGGCCTGGCCACTTGGCCCACCTCCCTCTCCCATTCCCGCTGACACCTCAGCCCCGGCCGTCAGCTGCTCATCTCTCACCGGCGCACGGGAACCGCATGTTAGCATTGTCGTCCTACTGACGAACAACGCGAATACTGCGTCGATATACACTGCATCGATCTCGCTCCTGCCGCCTCGCCCCAGTGCCAAATGGATAAGGATTGAGGGTGCCACCAGTCCCCTCCAGAAGCTTCGCGATGCCCTTCTCCTTCTATCCTCCTCGCCACGTGGCAGCTCCACACAACTAGCCATTGGCACCGCCATGGCCGCGCTCTAAGGTCCCCACCTATCCCTGGCCGAGCTTGGATGCTAGCACTGCCACAGTGTCCAGCGCATTGCCTTAAGCTCGAGCACTGTGTAGAAAGAAAAAGAATCCAAGGCGCAGTGGAAAAATCTTGCCGCCGTGAACCGACCTTGCCGGCCTATAAATACGCCCGGCCGGTGAGGCCCGGCTTCAACCATCACAACCATGAGCTCCACCTAGCTCTGGAACACGCCATCTCCCCCTCACCTTCGCTCCTCCCTCCTCTATTGAGCCCTAGATCGATTTTCCCCAAAGGAGGCACCGTGGCTGCCATGGGAGCCGAGTTCTAATCTTTCCCTCTCTAGCGCGTCTTAGGCCGATTAGGATAGTGGGTGAGCACCTAGACCCTTCCTCCATCTTCTCCATCGCTCCTAGCCCCCTCAGCCCCTTCGTGTGACCCTATTAGCGAGTAGCACCCGCTGCCTAGCCGCCATTGCTGGCGGCCGTCGCCAACAGGGCATGGCCGAGCAAGGCAACCCCCCTCTGCATGCCCACACACCCACCATGACCATATGATAGTCAACCTCACCTAATAAATGCTCTGTAGGAGCATTGACCCGTCACTGGGCCGCCGCCGCTGCCTCGGCGAGCCACCGCCACCACCTTGAGCACCCACCACCACCACTGACTTCCTTCAAAGCTGCAGCATGGCCTCAGGAGCACCGTCCACCCTATTGCGTTGATCTTTAGCCAAGGGCGCCGCTGGCAAAGCCAACTCCGGTGAGCCACACGCCTTGCTCTATTTCACCATCGCACCGGCACCATCGTCCTGTCATCGTTCCCTCTCCGTCTCCCTCTCTATCTGCCCTGTGGACCCGAACCGAAATGGCGTCCACGCCCGTTGGATGGAAGGAGCCAGAGATGGCCCACATGGCAGCGACCCGAGAAACCAACATATGGACCCCACCTGCCATACACACACTCCAAACATACAGCGCTCAGCACGTGAAATTTCTAGGTGCACCCGAGTAGTGTACACAAAGAGATGAGAACTCATTTTTCTTGCATACAAAAATTCCTAGAAAATTCCTAAATAAACTAGGTACACCCTAGAACCTACCCAAACTCTTTCCATTCCTTTTTCGTCATTGTAAAACCCACAAATATTCTTCAAAGTATTTTCCATATACGTTTTTCTAATAAACCTTTGATAATTCATATCGCCTCCATCCTAATCCAAATCCTTTGATTCTTCCACCAAAAATCTTCTAAAATCAAGCCCTACACATGCATATCCTTTTTCACAATATTTAGTGTCCATTTAAATTCTCGTTTATTTATTTTTCCTTCTCTTTTATTTATATTAACGCTAACCCGTAGTAGCACCCATGACCGCATATTCGCGTATGCATGTACACCATGACACGTACATGAATACTCGATTATACCCACCCACATATCTCCCATAGAATAATATAGAATAATATGTTACATACATAGATAGACATATCCCATGTATATATGGACACATATACATATGGATACATGCCTATGTATGGCTAACCTTACATCCCCACCTTTACATCCTAATTAGTCCTAGGCATGTACATATGCATGCGCGTATGTGCCACTAACCTTAGCCACCACCCACACTATTCTAACCCTACCCCTCTGCTTAGCCTACAGCCTTCCTATATGTGCATATAAATGTATATGCATATATCTAACTACCCAAGCTCCTCTCATGTATATGAATATGTATACCTGAACTCACCTAGCTGACCCCACCGAACCCCTTGTGAATCTGTAGGGGTCAGCCAAGCCATTTATGATGACTTGGTCAGGCTTTCTCCTTTAGGCTCATAAAATAGTGGAGTATAATAATGTGATCTGGTTTTCGCCAGATAATCTCACCACTTCAACCCAACCCGTAGGTGCCACACCTTGTTGGATGGATTCTCTCCATTCAACCCTTACCTCAAATTGACATAATAATTATAGTCTTAGAAGTAAACCCTTTCAACCAGATAGAGCCAACCCATCTAGGACTGTTTTCTTTCTTTGAGTGATTATACTTGTTTGTTCTACTTGCCTGGTGTTTTCCTTGCTCGTCGATGCTAGACAGTGTAGGATATAAGATGTGGTGAGAACCTGATGGAACCTGTAAACATAGTTACATGATGTTGGAGCAAGAAGCACAAGAATTAGGACCTTGGAACAAGGATATAGTCGTCAATGAGCAGAGCCAAGTCTTAACACCCACCTACTTTTACCCTCCATATATTTTACCATCCCTAAACCACTCCCCTTTTCTCCACCACTATGATTCCCACCTCTACCATATTACCTATCACTTTCCATTCCCCTTTAATTACTTAATAAACACAATTTATACTATTCATGCTAATATCTTTATGTGAATGAATATTATGAACATTTATGATATATTATGAGTTTTGTGGTATGGATGAGCTAAGAACATGAACCGTGTTGTTAATTGATCTGGTAAACTAAAACTTATTTCTGACGGGAGCAAGTGGGGGTATTTCACGTGGTGTGGATTACCTTGGTAGGTTTGCCTACTGAGGGTTCCTCTTAGGAGATAATCGCTTCGGTCATATACGGACCGGTTCATTTGCCATCTCGCATAGCCAGAATTTTGTGTAGCCTCATGTCTGTATGAGCAAACTTGGTCTCACACCCCGTTAGGTACAAGTACAACTACTACTAGGCGGCCGGAGTGGCAACAGACTATTAGAAGAGGACATGGATGATGGGTGATCTTCCGTGGTCTAGTAGACATGGTTGCTATGTGGTCTTCCATATAAAATTATTGTTGTGCCATGTGCCAGCACCATTTATCTTATTAAATTGGATGTTGTGTGATCATCCAGACTTCTGTGTTTTTTTTACCCCTCAGTAGACCGTGGTTGTGTTGTATGGATGCCTGAGGTCATTCCATTCGGTTACGAGAACTCGTTAGGCCTGTCTAATAAGCCATGATGATGGTGTCAGACTGTGTCTATCTATGGGGAAATGTGTACAACCTCTGTAGAGTATACCAAATCTATTCGAATCGCCACGTCCTTGGAATGGGGAATCACTGGGGTGAGGTCTCAAATGATTAGATACTTTATATAAAGAAACTGTGATAATCTAGTAAGTTGCAATCTATTAATCTGGTAAGTTACAATCTATAGACTCCGAAAATTAGAGAGATGGATTAATACTCTCTCAGTGTCCAAACTCCCATTATATATATATATATATATATATATATATGAAAAAAAATTATATATATATATATGAAAAAAAAAAATTCTACTCCCTAGGAGCAGTTACTCCCACCTACATGGACGTGTCTATTATCTCCTCCCGGAGGCATGACGGGCGGCAAGTTGATTATTAGCGGGTGAATTGAGTGATCCGTTAAGTGATGGCATAAAACAATCCATCCTATTTTACTTCTCTCTCCTACCCATTCGGATCGGGAAAAAATTCGGTGCCTCCACAGATGGAGGCGGCGGCGACAGCCTCCACCGTGATCCTCCTCGGCCCCTCCGCGCCCCTTAACATCGGTGCACCACCGGACGGCGCCCCTCCCCACGGAGTCCAAGCTCTGCCCCTGTCGACCAGCTCTGTGCCGTTGTCTGTGGGGACAGTAGCCCCTGGCGGCACGCGGCTTCCCCTCGTGGATCCGATGGCCGCGCTGCCTTCCTGACCGGCGACGCTGTCGTCCCTTCCCTGGCCGACGACGACGCCTCTTCTCCCACCGGCAGCGACGTGCCGAAGTCTCAGCTCAGATCTCGATCTGGACAGCGGCGACCCTCTTCAGCACGGCGGCAGCCCTATGCAGCGGCGGCTTCCTCTCCCGCAGTGGCAGTGCAGTGGGCATGGGCCCGACAGCAGGCCCTCTTCCCCACCAGCGCGCTCTGTGGCCCCTGATGGCGGCGTGGCCAGGCCATCGCGCTCCGCGGCCCCCGGCGGCGGCGCGGCCAGGCTAGCGCGCTCGGTGGCCCCGGCGACGAGGACGGGAGGGGACGCCGTCACCAGATCCAGACGCCGGTGGTGCGGGGCTGCGTCTCGGCTGCAGACCTGCAGTGAGCAGGGTTGGCCGCCGTCTCGGCTGCACGGCAGAGGCACAGGTTTGTTCTTCAACGCCTCTAGTATCTGCTGATACTTTTCAGATTCTAGTATCTGCTGATACTTTTCAGATTATAATGTCAATTGATCGCGCCTCTAGTATCTGCTGATACTCTTCAGATTCTAGTATCTGCTGATACTTTTCGGATTATAATGTCAGTTCATTGCCGAGTAGTATTGCGGCAGCGGCGGTACCAATCTGCTTTATCTACTACCATACAGGCATACTCAATTAATCGAAGCGTGTGTGCACTCCTCTATTCAGAGCCTATTTGAATCCATTAGGAAATCAAACAGGCTTGTCTGGTCATGTAATCATACTCTTATCTACTCAGTGCATATATGTAAGTATGCTTCATTGTCAAGAATGAATGCACACAGAATCTTTGCAACTGAAGTATGCTCCATTTTTCAGGAAAAACTATGCGTACATACTTCTTTTATAAAAGTATGAATAAATACTCCTTTCAAGAAAAAAAGTATGCCTATATACTCCTCTTAAAAAAGTATGAATATGTACTCCATATATATGAAAAAAGTATGTGTATACTTCTAAAAAAATAGATATATACACTTCTACTATTTTTTTCGGAGGCGGCAGATCTAGTGGTGGCGCACCCTAACCTGCTAGCCGGCGGCTGGGACTCCAGGCACAGAGGTCAACAGGTATATCAGCATACTAGTTTCTTGTTTGTTTTTCTGATGAGTATCATCTGATACTCTTTTTAGACTACATACAGTATCACTCGGTGCGCCAATGCTTACCAGATCTCCGGCTTGTGTAAATCAACATGTGGTTTGCTGTTAATTTGTTGGTTCATCAATAAATCAAATCTTTTAGATTGATGCTTCTAATTTCCAATTAGGTTCTCAGCTAGTATCTTGATGTTGGTATTTTGATGTTATTTTTCAGAAAATAGCTAGTATCTCTGCATACGTTTTTTTCAATAAGTGGTGTTGGTATTTTGAGGTTATTTTTCAGAAAATAGCTAGTATCTCTGCATATGTTTTTCAATAAGTGTATTGTTGAATACTTCTTCACTGACTAGAGTATCAGTTGATACTTGCTAGGATTAAAATAATGGTTTTCCAATACGTATATGCAGAAAGAATCGTTACCAGCCTGACTGCTGGCTGCATGCAGTGTGCTATGTATATGAAGTTTCTCTTGCATTCATGGAATAATTTGTCGCAAAAACTTTCAGAATAACGTCTTCGGAATGTGCCTGCCGGAAAGACTAAGCCATACTTGTTGTCAGTTTAATCTTCAGACAGAACATAATGGAATATATGACAGACTGTTGGCAGTACGTTCTGGACATATACCTTTTTTTAGTTTTTCAGCCTCTCCCTACATTTGGAGTGATTTTGTAATTAATTTTTTCGAATAGCCTGAAGCATAGTATGTGTAATTGTGTATATACTAGCTTGCAGAGTATATAGGGAAATTATATTGTAAGTGTATTGTTGAATACTTCTCCATGGATTAGAGTATCAGTTGATGCTTCATACGATTAAAATAATGGTTTTCCAATATACTCCGATTGTGTGGTTTAAGTATGCACTTATACTATCTAAATGGCGTATTTGTGCATACGCCATTCCAAAAAGTATGTATAAATACTCTATTGTACCAAGTATGTACAGATACCCAATTCCAAAAAGTATGTATAAATACTATATTCTAAAGTATGGACACGTACTCAATTGATATACGTTCCTGTATATATGTACCTGATACTCGCAAATTGGTATGTACATACTCTTAACGTGTATACACGTGAAAACAAGACATATGTGCCACCGTACTTTGCTTTACTTGTGCCGTGAAACCTGAGTCGCAAAAAAAAAAAAAACATGAAACCTTGAAACCTGAGTCGCAAAAAAAAACATGAAACCTACAATGGCGGCAATATCACAGCAAATATATTATTTTATTAGTTTATTAACTAAATCAATCTGTTATTTGCATGCGCCACTCCTTGATCGGATCCTCCCGAGACCCATTAACCCAGTACGGCAGCCGGTGGTATGGTACTAGAACAGTGGGAGTAACTATTTCTGAGAGTATAAAAAATGCAATATATATATATATATATATATATATATATATATATATATATATATATATATATATATATATATATATATATACACACACACACGGTAATGATACATGTAGGGCATCCGAACGCGTCGGACGGACCCAACCCGACCGAGCGCGCCTCGCGACATCCCACCCACCCGCTCCCTCCTACTCTGTCACACCCCAAAATTTCTAATTTTGGGTTGTGCATAGAAAACACTAACTAAATTAAATATTTTAATATTTAGATAGAACTTGTCACATTAGTTTAGATTTCTATATATTTTTATTAAAGAAAAATAGTGCTTTTCGATTATTTTCTAATTAACTTGACGGGCTTTGGTTAATGTGATTCTTGTTTTGATGTTTATGAGTGCAAACGGTTTACGAGTACGATAGAGCGACGTTTATCTCTCTTTGAGAAATTTTTTTGGCCCTTTTTGGAATTAAAATTCCAGTTTCCGTGAACTTAATCTTTTTCTTTGACCATTTCATCAATCTTTCCATGAGCTCCAAATACTTTATTTGGGTTCCTCATATTTCATAATATCTCTGAGAAGTTTCTCTAAATTTTTAGAGCTTTCGGAGTATTTTTTATGGTTTAAATAATAATTTTAGACTTTTCTGAAATTATTTTATCCATGAAATTAATTAATTACAAAAATAAATAAATGTTTCATTTTTCCCAACGCTTAAAGCCTATGTGCAATAATCATAAAGGCCTATGTCTTTATTTACTAATGGACTTTGATGATTAATTAGGCCCATCAGTAGAGGTGGAGGGTGCAACATCAATTAGTACCGTATCGCTAGTTGACGTAGGGTCGAGAGTTTTCCTCCCTATATATACGTACCTACCCATTGGGTAAAAGCACACCAAAACTACCATGGAGAAGCCCCTAGTTTAGGAAATCTCTCGTGTAGTAAATTATATATTTTTTCTCCTTCTCGTGTCGCCCCTATGCTGAGGCTCTTCGGATGGATGGAGGTAGAAGATGAAGTATCTACGGTTCTGCCACTGGTTCGTAATATCTTTGTCATTTCTTCGTTTTAATTTCGTTTTGCTCCGTTTTAGTTGCGTTAGTTTCGTATAGTTGCGCTCTACGTAGTAGTGCTGATGTATATCGTGTCACCTAATTATGAATTTATTAATTTACGTGCAATATTTATTTAATGCATTTTTAATTAAAAGCAACCTAGTGTAGTAACTCATTCTTGTGATTTTGCGATCATGCCAACTGAATATCGGTGTTACATGCTAGTCATATATAAATTAAATATTAATTTAATTGACATACAATTAGTTCTATGATTAAAAAATAATTTAGGTTTGTAAATCCGTTCTTGTTACGACAGTTTCATAGCATCGCGCTCTATACAGTAGCGATAGTTCAAGTATGAATTTATCTATTTAAATGCAACTTGATTAATATTTATTTAACAGCTTTCTAACTAAAAGCAACGTAGGGGGTATAATTTCGTTCTTGTTACTTCATGACTATGCTGGCGTAAGAGACGCATTAGCAATGTTGTTTACCATGTCACGTTATGTGTTTACAAATTAAATTATGTTTATTTGATTAATGTTTATGTCATGCTCTTTTAAATTAGAAGCGACCTAGGTTCATACATAGAACATTCTTAAATAAATGTTAACTTGATTAATATTAACTTAAATGTTTCTTAATCATAATTAGTTTAGTTAAACATGAAGCATGTAGTTAATTTAACTAATATTTATCTACTGTCTTTTCAAATTAAAAGTAACTTTGGTTTATAGTTTGTCTTTTATAAATAATCAAATGCTATCATGATTAATAAGAACTTAAGTGTTTCTTAAATAGAACTTGTTTAGTTTATGCAAGAAACATATAACGATTCGATTAGCTATTATCACCTTCTTTATGCTTTCTGATTTATAAATGTTTAAATGACTTAAACACTAAATAAATATTTATAAATAAAATATAAATAAGGTTAACTTCATCTTTTATAATTCAATGTAAATTGGTTAATTCAACTTAGGATAGTTCTCTAAAATGTCCATTACCTTGATATCAGTAGCAAGTGTTTATGCACGTTTAATTAACGTCAACCCATAAATCACCTTGTCTATCTATTATTTAATTGATCAAAAGTTGTGCTGATGTCATTCGTTGTCAATCCTAACCATAAGTCATATTATCTTGGAGTTGCTTAGGCTGCCTTTTTAGTCCGTACTCATATATCTCTGTCATTGCCTTCAACTTCCGTATCTTAATCACTTTAGCCTTACCTGAATTGACGTAGTCTACTGTATGTATGTCGACGACGTTTAACATGCTACATGTGTTCTAAATTTTAATTTAAACATTAATTTTAACTAATTTTTATTTGCACTGCTTCTCAAATTAGAAACAATATAGGTTTATACTCCTATGTTTATATATATAAACTTTAATATTATCTAAGTTCTATCATCTTAATTCATTAACTAAAATAAATCGAATGTATAGTTTGTCTTCTCTGATTTGTTGTAAACTCCTCGATAGTCGTGTGTCCTCTTTGATGGTAGCTCCGTTATCCGTCATTCTTGTGTTTTAGCGATCGTAGCAACATACCGTATTGTTTAGTACGTTCTCTTTTTAAGTGTCTCGTTTGTTTGGTGTGTTGTTCTTAGTTGTGTTTATTGTCTGTTTGTTCTACTTGATTGCTGCAAGTAGAAGAAGTTTGGTTAATTAGCGCTGAAGACGAGGAGCTGAGGACCGACAGTCGAAGCAAGAGGACTTGAGTCAAGAAGATAGCAACTAGAGATTCTGAGTAGCTAACTTTGAAAAAAGACAAGTATAGCATGGGATCATCCTTGTTTTATATTCACCTTTAATACACTTAATTCATGTGCATGTGTCTACCTTGTTACCCCTAAGGATATCCTAGCTTTTGTATCTTGTACCTTGACACCGATGGAACATTGCATTGAGTAGTATTTATGCTAGTGCTCAAGATAAATAACCATGATCTGTAACTTGACTAATGGTATATGCAATAAACGTTTAAAAGATGCTTTATAGAAACATGGCTCAAGAGGGCTAGAGCATTGGGCTATTTTTATGGTGCTCTAGTTTATCTCCTTAAGGACTTATCTGTAAGCAAACATCCGGGACTTATAGTACAACTGTGAGGGCTATATGGCTCTGGCTTTAGTCAAGTATGAGGACCTTTTCTAGCTTGTTAGTGGTAACCTTCATGGCATAGGAATGACTTGACGAATCGGGTATAGTGCGGCCTCTGTCCTTATGTGTATAGGCTGCGCGTCATTGTGCCATTTGGAAGGGGGGCTCTATATCTGTTTGCCGAGTGAATCTAATGGCCCTAACTTGTTAGACGAACATTTGAAAGACTTCATAGTGAACCCTTGTTGGGCATTCTTAACGTCATTACCAAAAGTAGACTTAGTTTTCTCATTTTGATAACGGCGCCAAAAATGCCGAACCTATCCCTCATGCCACTTAAGCCAAGTTGTCATCCCCAGCATGACATGAGAGACGCGGTATTGAAATATGCAACTGCTCTTCTAAATAAATAATAAATAAGATTTGCAAGCGCACAGATTAATACCGATGTAGCATTTTAACCGGGAAGTATTCTAGGTATCGTTATTTATATTTTTACCAATGGGAAGGGATTACTAACATCAATGTTGATTATGGAATGGAATATAGGAATGAGTATCAATCATTGCATGTATAAGTGAGAGCATTCATCTATCTCTTGCATACAGGGGTAAGTGTCACATAAAATATAGATAAAGTATGAATGGTGACAAAGATAATTAATCTGATCAGCTAGCCACATATAATAATGATAAGCAACTCAACAGATATTCTAGCAAGTCATTAGCATGGTATTAGGACGAACTACAAGGATATTTCCTAAGTTATTCTTAACTATAAAGTCTAGCATATCATAGTTAGTGCAAGTACACTTGGCAATCATTGCGAGAAAGGACTACGCCCATGCATAGTGATATTATCAAGGAAGATGAGAAACATAGCAATCAGTCCCCCGTAATATGTTGCTCTGCCTGCCTTACACACGGGAGGGGGACTATATAAGAACCAACGAAGCTGTCACCATCGCGGACCACCCCACGATCCGGCATATAAGGTGCAATCGCAGATAAATATGGTCTAAGCACCACGCCTACACAATATTTATCATTTACCCATGGATCCGATGGATAAACGCTATACGATCCTAAACATGTATATAATTCCAATCTAACTAAGCCAAGCGTATAACTATGATAAACTAAGAACAATATAATCACAAACATAAACAAGTAGAGCATAGTCATAATCAATATATTGAAATAGAACAAAGTTGTATTCATAATATTGAAGAACAATGATGAACAATGAAGAACAGTAAAGGAATTACCAAGAATCCTCTTGACAGATCCGGAAACCAATCGAAGATTGACTCCTTCTAGTTCTAATCCTATGTAGCTATGCTATACTAGAGATCTAGTTGATGTGGTGGCTCTAGGGCTTGATCAGAGACTCTCCTCCTGAGATTAGGGTTTGAAGAATTGAGAATGAGGGAGTGCCTCCTCCAGGGGCCAGGGTGTGGCAGAACCTTCTAATTACTATGGCCCACCTGTACTTGTTATTGTCTTAAAGACTTCTAACCACTGTACAAGTGTACCACAGATCTTAAGAAGTCTATCGGGTGTCCTCGGAAACCCGAATCATCCACAATCTTTCGAGCAGGATCACATTACAGAGGCATCATAGTATTACAACAGTTTATATAATAAATTACATCAGAGTACAAAAGCGGAAGTCTTACATAACATAGGTTTACAAACTTGATGTTCCAAACTTATAAAACTTAAGTTTAGTGTTACAACCATAGTAGTGGAGTAGCATTATTAACATTATTACAACACCAAAACGCGATGCTCTGCCCAAGAGCCAAACATCTCTACTCGTCGTCGCTTGCCGCAAAGACAGTCATGCAACAGGGTCCAAAACACACCTGCTCATGAGACGAACCTGCAACAGGGGTTTAACAAACCCTGAGTACGAAAGTACTCAACAAGACTTAACTGACAAAACTAGTGGAACGACTCAGGGATGTAGGCTTAGGGGAATCAAGGTGAGGTTCCAGCAGGAAGTCAAGTTCTTTTGCATAAAAGCTACTAATGGTGAATCCTTAAGATCACGATTTTATTTCAATATTATTTATCAACAGAATGTAAGTGATTCTAATCTAGATCATATAACTCATTCAATATCTTTCTGATTCTCCGACCAAAGTTTCATTTCTTATCTACGATGTTGAACAGAGAATCGAGTCTCCTTAACCGAGGAGCAGCGACGATTCGAATCGATTAGACCCAGCTGGGGATTCCCAATCACACGACATATGTAGGACTCTAACCGACATATATCAACCTTCACTCGGATCCTCCAAAATATGACCGGGTCCAGCGCCACCCGAGAGTACAGTACACCTCCAATCCAGCCCTTGGCTACGAGGGTACACACTACTCTCGCCATCTCTCCACTCCCAGTGCGCAGTTGGCCGTTCACATGTTGGTGTTACCGAGGTCTTAGGCTTACCGGAGCATGTGATCAGTTACAAAGTCTCGACGCACACAGTTCAGACAACGGTACGGTCCTTAACTGACTCAGTCGGAGACACTACAGGGGGACTCCTTTCCCGATGCAAGTCCACCGACCGGTCCCAAATTATCAACATTAACATTCATCAAGTAATTGTCCAACAACCCTTCAAACTTTGTTTAAAAGTTTTAAAGTTTTCTCATTAAGCAATGCTAAGCATACTAAGCATTTTTAAATCAAAACAGTAACAAGGATGGTATTGGAATATCAAGGATGATAATGCAGTAATTAGGTTATCACTCAACTCCTAACACTTAATGCAATAGAGTCGTAATAAAAGTTAAATAAAACTTTTTAAAATCACAAGGTAAGTTTAGATGTAACCGGGGCTTGCCTTGGTCGACGGGAAACTCAGGCTCGGGTTCAGTACCGCAGATGTCAAACCCTACTTCCACGGACGATGACTCTTCGGCGGGAACAGGTTCGGCTTCGGTACCCTCCTCTTTTACGGGAACTATACGTAATGATAATGCATGCTTTAGGATGATGAGATAATAAATATGATGCTCGATGGATGCTTAACATAGTTAACAACTTGAGTACAACTTCCCTTCACGGTACAACTGAACAACAAAGGTTTCTAACCTAACCCTAATCTAGGGTCCGATTACTCTAAATAACTTATTACGGAATTTGTTAAAACACATGAAATGATAGTAATTAGAAATTAACAACATAATTAAGAAAGCTTAAGCAACCAATTAACAATGCTAAAGGTCATCAAGGGTTAATGACCTAAAGTCAACACTCAATCATAAAGTCAAGCAACATTAATTATCATGCCCTAATTACCTTATTAATTAATTAATTAATTAAAGCATAATCTAAGAATAAAAATTAACTTAATCCAATTAAGCTAAAATTTTTAATTTAAGAAGGCTATATCTTAATTAGATGATAAAATAATTTTCATGATTTTTGGATAAATAAATAAGCCTAGAAAAATTAATTAAGAACCACTTAAGAATTAAATAGACTAATTAAATAATCTATAAAAAGTACTTAAAATTGATATTTATTATTTTTATTAAATAGTATACAGTGAAAAATGGTTACTCAAAATTTTTCACAATTTTTGGAATTATAAATAATTTATAACATAAATAATAAAACTGAAAATCATTTTACAATTTTGAAAAAGGAAAACGAAAATTATTAACGCGGGCTGCTTCTTCTCCTTTCCCTCCTCTCGGCCCAGCCCAACCGCTCGTGCGCGGCCCGTCGGCGCGGCCCGGCCTGCTCGCGTGCCTGCTCCCGCTCCTCTCTCTCTGACTCCCGGACCCCGCCTGTCATCCTCGCCTCTCTCTCTTCTCCTTCTCTCCCGCGCGCGCGGACGCACCACCGCGGTGACCACCGACGGTGAACTCACCGTCGACGAGTCTCCGATGAGTCGGACACCTACCCAACGTCTCAACACCACCATGCGAACCTTGCAAACCTAACTGTGACAAGACTTGGAACTGCTACCGCATGGAGGAGGCGTGACCGCGGCCATGGCGGCCACGGTGGCGAACCGACCGGCGACGCGACGAGCAAAACGCGACTACGGTACGGTAGAGACTAAAACAAGAGAAGCATCACGTGCAGGAGCTCACAGTGAGTACGATGAGCAGCTTGGGGTTGCCGGAGAGGCGCTGGAAGAGCCGGTCCACGGTGAGGCGGTCACGGTGGAGTTGCTGCCGGCCGCGAGGAAGAAGAGGACGCGCTGGCGAGTGCAGAGGAGGTGAGGCGCAATTGGGTGCTCCAGGAGCTGCGCGCACGCGCTACGGAGCCGGAGGCAAAAGCTGTGGGGTGGTAACGCAACAGCAGCGGCGAATTTGAGCGGCGGAGGGCGGTGGCCGGTCGCGGCGATGAGCGGAGGAGGAAGAGAAAATGATTTGGCCGACGACGGTGGCCTTTATAGCCGAGCCCAGACGGTGTGGTGGCGACACGCGGAGAAAACGGCCGTGACGAGGCGGTCGCGGGACGCCGCGGGCGCGCCTGGAAGCGGGACGAAGGTCGCCGGCGTCGGGAGAGGTGGCGTGCGGTGATTGACGTTGATTTCAAATTATTTACAGAATTGCCACTGGAATCAAAATTCAAATTACTCTCAAATTTTCAATAGAAGTTGAAAATCTGTAAAAACAAAAGTTGTTCAATTTTCAAAGATCTACAACTTTCTCAATATGAACTTTTTCCAATTCAGCTTAGTTTTTGAAATTTGAATTTGAATTCAAAAAGGGACATTTTTGGGAAATCTGAAAAATCAAAATTACTTTGAATTTTGTATTGAAACTTCAAAAACTCAAAATACCAAAGTTGTACATCTAGGACAGACCTACAACTTTGCTATTTAAAATATTTTCAAATTATGCCTCCATTTTGAAATTGGATAGGTAAAATGAAAAGGGGACAATTTTGAGATTTGAATCTTTTCAAAATTACTTAAATTTTTACATTGAAACTTTGAAAACTCAAAACATCAAACTTGTAGCCCTAGAAAAGATCTACAAACTTGGTTTTACACTTTTTCCCAAATTTTGCTTAGATTTTGATTTATATCAAAAGGGGTAAAACTAGGGTTTTGTTTTTCAGGGTTTTTGGAAAAGTTTTGAATTGAAACTTGATTCTTTCTTAACTTTGGTTACTTAGGAATCACACCTTCACCCTAGGACATCATTGAGTCAAGCCTCACATTGTTGACCAAATGGCTCCCTCGGTTGACCAATTTGACTTAAGAAATTCTTTTAGTAATTCCTCAAATTTGAATTCGAATTCGAATCGGAAAACTTGTAACAAGCTTTGGATCCCAAACCCTAACTCAAACTTGAAGCTTTATTTTATAGGTTGGACTTGAGCTTATACCCTACACTTGGCACTAGTGTATAACACCGTCATACACCTCAAATTACGCAGGGCATAAACTAAGTATTTGCAGTAATAATCGAAATTAGGGTTTTCGGATTTCGAACCACACAACGAGAAACACATCAAACCTAAGAATTCAAACTCATTTTAGTAGATGCATATCAGTGTTAACCTAATCATGGATGATTTGCAGTGCAAATGATGACATGGCAGGTTTTTAGTTACTATAACACCAGGGGTGTTACACAGGGGTCCTGCTTATATAGCCCCCCTCAAGTGAACGTGGGCCGTCGGATCAAACCGACATTAATCGCACGGTTTTCCTTGATCCCTTAGGTCGGTGGAGCATAATCCGCGAGACGGAGCCTGATTGGCTCTCAGGCCAGGGCGGGCGCCCTAGGGGGCAGGGCGGGCGCCCTGCCTCCGGGCCCGTTCGGCCTCCCGTTCGATCTTGTGGCTTCTGGAGTCTTCTAGATGACAGAAAATCGGTGAACACGTTATTATCTCTATGTAAACCCGACGTGTGGGCCTTTCCTCCGTATTTTCTGATAACCCCCTGCAGAAACAGACAAACACCAAAACTCGTGGAATTCTGTCAGATAAAACCCTAAGTCTAGGTGTTGGTTGCATTTGGATCCTTTTCTTTATTTATTTGATAACTATATTTGGTACTTAAGGACCGTCAACAAACTCTCCCAAGCTTACCTCTTGCTCGTCTCTGAGCAAGGATAGACTCATTATGGATCCGAAGTTGCTGCAACGCCTTTGAACGTTGACGGTACATATGCTTTCAAATAAGGTCTCATCCCTGAGTTAGAGTAAACTGTCAAGACTTAAAACTTACTCATTTTACCTTTCACCATGGGGCTTGCAACCGTCACCTGCATCTTGAGTGGTTAAAAGATAGAACGGTCTAGTCAAACGCCATGTCTCTTATTCTTGATCAGCTATAGCTCTGGAGTTTTTGCAAATTTTCAAATAAAACTCAGAGATTCCTTGTATGACTTTCTCGGGTCTCTCTTTTGTGGTATTTCTGGATCCTTACCAAGGCAGTAATGGTATATGCCTTCTCTCTCAAAGTATGTGGTATTTATGGTATAAGGCGTAGTGACATTGCCTTCTCTCTCACCCTACTCTAATAAGGCTTTGATATCTGGAGCTCATAGGTGGGAGATACAGTATACATACTCATAGAACATTTATTGCATAGTCAAACCATGGATCCAGAGAAACAAGTCAATAAGTCAAATCAAGATGTGCATGTATGGTGAATGAGTGGTGTATGGTGATAACAAAAGTCTAATGCTCTTTTTGAGGGAATACATACCTTTCTTGCTTTTTAAAACTTTTGAGGGGAATGAGATGCTCTATATTTTTTTTCTCAGGTGGGTATTGTACCCCTAATTCTACTGTCTGACACTTGTCCATTTTTACCTCTCGTCTCACTTTTTCTTTCTTCGAGGTTCCGAGCACTTGCTCCTTTTTATTTCCTCATTTTTTTAGAGCAATCTCCCTCTTTTGAAAATATAGCAAGTGGTAGTAGAAATGACTTAAGCATTAACTTCACAGGGAATAACAGGAATGGGATAATGTTTTTGGCTATTCTCTTCCGGGTCAGGAGTAGAATAATTTTGGGTGAATCTGGAGATGGAAATGAGTGGATATATGTGGATGCGTACTTCCGGAGTAGAAGCAGCATGTATGAGTGAACGTGCAAGTGAATCTTGATTTTAACCACATGACAAGTTTCTAAGGGTCTACACAGCTCGACCACACTCAATGCCCATAAGCAGTAAGTAGTAAAAGTGCGGCTGTTAATCTAACAAGCATGTATATATGGCTGTGGTAGGAATTTAAACTCTCATCATACAGGAACTCATCATGCAACATTTTAAAGATTTTCAAAGATAAAATTCTCCAGAATTCTAGCATCTCTAGGAACAGATAAACAGCAGCTCAACCTTCCCATATCATATCCACTAACAACTTAGACTTCAGATCAAGTTCTCTTCCCACTAGTTCAGGTTTAGAGCCAGTTTTAAATTATAACAGTTATGTCTAAACTAGAGAGAGAACAAATTTGAAAATTAGGCAGAGCAACTATTCATTATATCCATGCTAGAGTTTTATTTTCAAGATTCAGTTTAGCATAGCTACTTTATTTATTTATTAAACTAAGCAAATATATATAAACACAAAATATTTATTTGGGTTTTCATGATTATGCATCTTTTTATTTTAATAAAGCATAGGTATAAATGTAGATAAAAATACTTATCGGGATAAATGGGGGTGCTCTCCCCCAAGCTGGATCTTGACGTAATTTCTTCTGATGTAGCTAGCAGGTGCAGAGGTGTATTTGAATGTCGGCAGCACCCTAACAACGATTAGGATGTCCTCCATCTGCTAGTCTTCCTGAATTCTGTGGAGCTCAAATAGATAACAAAACTTCGTGGAACTTGATTAAGCGTTAGCATAAATATCTAGCCTTTATCATGTTTGAGCTTCCTTGGTAAATGTCACTCTCTATTTTTATTTTCATTTTTATAGAACAGAAAAAATATATTATTATTATTATATTATTTTTTTTATGCCACCACAGTGAATGTACTTATGGGTTTTATGCCACTCGCATACTCACATGGGGCTTACTGTTTTCAACATTTTTTTTAGACAGAATGAACATGATTAACTGAGCAATAATTAAAGGAAAAATGATAACTACCAAGTTTACCTCTTGGCACGGTGTTCGGTGTTTTTAAGTCCTCCGAACAGGACTTCTTTTCTTCTTAGTTGTCCTGGGATTTGGGTGGCGTAGACGGTGGTTCTGGCAGCGCCTCCTCTTCTTGTGTAACTGTCTTCACTTTTCATACCCGACTTGGTGCTTCGGTCTCCTGTTGTGTATCCTCGGGCCTTATGACCTCTCCTTCATAGTCTGCCCATACGTCCTTGATGGTTTGCCTCCTTTGGTTATGGTTACGTCGCCTTCTTCTTGTCCTGACCTGCTTAGAATCTTCAACTATATAGTTAGGGTCATTAAAGTAGCAGCGTACCTTCTCAGAGGGGAAATGCATATGGACTTCTCCGGTTTCAATGTAGATGATTGCTTTGACGGTGCCTAGGAACAGTCTTCCTAGGATGATGGGTGGATCGTACTCGTCGTCTCCCATGTCAATGACCTGAAAGTCTGTATGGACAAAATGATCGTTAATTTTAACAGGGACATCGGTTACTATACCTTCGACCTTTCGGGATGTCTGATCTGCCATCTGGAGCTGAGTGTATGTTGGTTTTAAGGGCATGGTCCCGTACAAGAGCTGATAGGTGACTGTGGCCATTATGTTGACGCCTGATCCAGTGTCGCAGAGCGCCTTCTGAAAGGAGTATCCATTGATTGAGCACTCAATGCTTGGCATACCTGGGTTGTCCTTCTTGTTCAGGAAGGGCGACTTGAGTCGACCATCTTGACCTCCTTGAACTGCAGTGACCATCTTAGCTGATTCGGTCCATCCTTGGTTGTTCTTGTTCTGCTTGTTCCTCCTATTGGTCCTCTTCCTTGGTTCATGTTGGGGTTGCTCTGGGATTTGTGTAATCTTGTTCTTGAAGGAAAACGTCTCCTTCCTCCCCTTGATGTTGAAGTTGATCTTCGCAGCGCTGGCGTAGATGACAGCTCCCGAGGTGTTCAGGAATGGCCTTCCCAGAATAACTGGTGACCTCTCATCTGACCCGGTCTCTATCACCACGAAGTCAGCTGGAGCATACGAGGTACCAACTCGGACACACATATTCCTTTAGGAAAGCTTAGTGTCCGATCTGCAAGCTGCAAACACATAGTTGTTTCTGATAAAGGATATGTAAATAATTTTTCATAGAGTACCCTGGGCATAATGTTGACGCTGGAGCCAAAGTCGCAGAGTGCTTCTGGGAAGTCCACCATGCCGATGGAGATCGGGATGACGGGGCGTCCTGGATCGCCTCTCTTGACTGGCAGAAGGTCATTATGTACTCCGACAGCGGGATTACTCCAATAGTTACCTGCATCAAACATGTCTACAAGATTTGCAGATTCTAATCCTTCCGGTTGTGATGGTATACCGGGGTTAGTAGCAGGAACAGCAGCAGCTATTTGATTTAACTGAGATTCAATCATTTTATTAAAGCTAATTTGGTTTTTGATGGCAGTAGAGAAATTATCCATTCTATTATTTATGTTTTCTAGTATTTTATCATTGGATGCCAATTTCTTAGACAAGTTATCCATTAGCTTTCCTTGATTAGACACTAACTCTCTCAGAGGTGGAAAATTATTATTGTTGTTGTAAGAGTTATTACCTTGATAATTACCTGAGTAGTTACCTGAGTAGTTAGGCCTCTGTTGATTCCTTGATTTTGTTGAGGACGGTTGTAGTAGTTGTTGTTGTTGATGTACCTTGCATCCTCAAGCATCTCAGGGCAGTGATTGCCTGAGTGTCCAGTGTCTCCACATTCCTCACAAGTCATGTGAGAGTCGTAGACGTTCATGACTTCTCTTTTGTCTCCAGCTTTGTCATCGAGCTTTTTCATGAGTAGGTCTAACTTTGCAGACAGCATGTCTACCTCCTTGAGCTGGTGCATACCTCCACCCTTCTTGCGTGTTTGAGTCCTCTCTTCGTTCCAACCTTGGTTGGACGCCATCTTTTCCACAAGGGCTGTAGGTTGTGGTATGGTGAGTGATAGAAATGCGCCTCCAGCTGCAGCATCCATGGTCTCACGAGCACTAGTGACGAGCCCATGATAGAAAGTCTGCATAAGTAGCCAGCTCTCCATTCCATGATGGGGACATTCTAGGATGTAATCTTGAAAGCGCTCCCATGCTTCTGGAACGGATTCATCATTTGTTGCTGAAAACTTGTAATCTTCCCACGGAGAGCATTGGTCTTGCCCATGGGAAAGAACTTAGCCAGAAAGTTCGTAGAGCAGAGTGTCCACGTAGTGTTCTTGTAACACCCCGGTGTTACGCAATGCATTTTTGCATAACAATCATAGTGCACAGCATTCATAACATTATAATCATGTGTGGTAAATTATAATTTGATTAAAATAAAAGCTTAAAGATAATGTATGTGATGAATTATATTAATATGATAATCACATTGTACCAAAAACCTTGCAACTATAAATTTTTACATCACTTGGAACCCTAGTTCAATTTTTGGAGCAACTAGATGACCCAAATTTTGTCAAAACTGGTTCAAAAATAATTATGAAAAATATTCAAAAATATCCCCATTTTAGCTTTTATTCTACCATTCAAAATCTATCAAGAATTTTCAGTTGGCCCCTTAATCAAAGTTGTAGAGAATTTAATTCTGAGCAACTTTTATTTTTGGGCCAATTCTAGAAAATGTCTTCTTCTTGTTCAAAATGTAGTTTGAAGTTTGAAATTCATTTGAATTGAATTTGGAAAAATCAAAAATCCGGTTTTGCCTTAACAGGCCGCCGCCTCCTGTTCGGCCCACGTCCAGATGCGGCCCGCGCCACTCCCGCGCGCGAGCCCGCGCCGCCTCCGCCTCGGCCCGGCCCAGCCGGCCCCCCCTCTCTCTTCTTCCCGTCCGCGCCCGCGCGCGCTGGCGCCCCGGCAGGGCGTGCTCGCCGCGTGGCGGCCGCATGCCGGCAGCACCGGCCGGGTGGCGCTCGGTCGCCCCCACCAGCGCGCGCGCTCGCTCCTTAACCCCCCCCCCCCCCGCAGCACCTCGCCCTTCCTCCCTCTGCTCTGTCGCCTTGTTCCTTCACAAAGCGCAGCAGCAGCGGTTCCACCTCCGCCACCGCGCGCGCTCGCCGGACACGCGCGTTCCGATGGCCTTCGCTCACCGCAGGCCGCTCCACCTCGCCCCGAGCTTCCTCTCTCTCTGGCGCGGCCCGTGCTCACCTCAATCACCCGTGGTAAGCCCCACATCCGCACCAATCGCTCGCCGGAGTTTCGGCCGAGCTCACCGTGGATTTCCGCTCCGTGGAAACCTCCCCTCCGCTCCCTCTTTTCCGTTACTCGAGCAAGCATCCTGTTCGCCTCGTCCTCCCGGTGCTCGGACGCCGTCTTCCGTGCCGCCCCGTGGCCGGAGAGGCGCTCCCGCCGGTGAGCAGCGCCGCCGAGCCGCCATGGCCGTGGGCAAGCTCGATTTCAAGCCCCTCCGGTCATGCCGGTTGTCTCAACGAGACCGCCTCGTCTTGGTGATCACGACGGTGGTGACCTCGTCGCCGGCGACCTCGCCGTCGTCGAGATCCGCGCGGTCAGCACCCTCCCTTGGCTCGGAGCGGCTGACGCGTGGGGCCCAGTTGACCCACGGGCCCGCCTGTCTGTCTCTCATTGCGCGCGCGTGTACAAGTCGCCGGGTGCACCTAGCAGTCCAGCGGCTGGAGTTTAAAAAGGATTTTCGAAATTGATTTTCAGAAAATGTATAAATGCTTTAGAAAATTCATAACTTGCTCATTTTAGCTCCAAAAATGGTGAAATAAATTTCTATGGACTCTTTGGGACCAGATCTATGATATAAAATTATTGCATGTCAAATTTGAGATACTTTTCTGTAGAGTTTTTAATTAACTAGTGAAATGGCTGTTTTCTTGTTAAATGCTTAATAAATCCTAGAAAAGTCAGAAAAATATGATTCCAAATTTATTAATCTTTTTGTGTCATTTACTTGCTAGGGAAATTTTATATCTTGGGTGTTCTGTATAAAAATATGTAGGTGTAGTTCAAATGCTTTCTATTACTAATATTTGTTATTTTTGTTATTTAAATAAATTTGAATAAAACATGCAAGTGATAATTTTTCTATAGTGTTTGTTTAGGGAATAGATAGTAGGAAAATTCCTAAATCTGTTGTTTGATACTTTTCATAATGTAAAGTATTTTAAATATCCATTTTAGGCCTTAGTTTGTTATTTTTGTATAGGCAGTTCTAGTTATCCAAATGCAGTAAAAATCTTGTGTCAAGCTATTCTTGATATTAGTAATCCACTGTAATTTTCTAAGATTTTTCTGAGCTACTAAAATATGTGTTGCTGTTCAACCATAGGGCTAATTAGGGTTTCCCTTCATTCTTTAATGCAAAGATAGTTAGTAAAATATACTTTGGTGTATCTTTGAAGCATCTTGGGTGTTCAAGTACTCTTGCATGGTAGAAAATAGTGATGGTAGTTTTTGAGTATATGTTCTTGGATGACGTTGACTACCTTGTAGAAGAGTTGTAAGTTCCACGCAATCCAATAACGTAACATACTCATCACATCGCATGCATTCAGCATCATCACCATCTCATGTCACCTCTGCAATGCACTTATGCATGTTGCACTCATACTTCTGCATCATACAGGATCGCAGGAAGTGGTTCCGGCAGTAGTTCCCGAGGACGCAGAGGAACAGCTCGAGGTGACGGAGCCGGAGCCAGCAGAAGCAGAAGAGGAGTCCGGTGAAGAGCTTCCGGAGTGCCCTGACCATCGTCCCAGCTCCTTTGAGCGAGGCAAGCCCCGGAGCATTTCTCCCCCGGTTTGCGAATAATTATTTATTAATTTTACTTAATCTGATGCATTAAGTTTAGGAGTTGTTTGCAAACGTTGCTGCATTATACCTTGTTTCACCTTGTTTTACCCGATCCTTGTTACCCTGGTGTCCACGGTCAATAATTGCTTAGCTTGCTTAGACCGGTAGAAGTCGGGTGATTGCCTGTCATCCGCGAGCTATAGGGGATTACCTGGTTTTATGTGAAAGAATGTCATGTGAGAATAACTAAGTGTGGAAATGAATTTGAGACCGGGCGGAAGCTTGCAGGGTTCTAGACTGTAGTGTCTTCCGTCTGTGTCGGTTAAGGACCGTCCGATGTCGGGCCTCGGTCATGTTGAACGCATGCCTCACATTTAGCTGGCCAAATAAAGTACATTTCGACCGCGAAGCCGAGAGATTATTCGGGCCGAGTGGATTGCCCGCAACGCACTGTACCGGAGCAGTAGTGGCAGGAAACGGGGGCGCGATGATAAGGCCAAAGAGCAGTCGGGCGGCCCCCGGGTACATGTGGTTCCTGGCAAGCTCGCGACTTTACCTGAATGGTTGACTCGGTGACCAATACCTCACTTTAGCGGGTGAGTGAGGTTTGTGTGAGGAATAAATTACCAGCTGGTCAATAATCGATTCGAATCGCCATCGTTCACTGGATAGTGAACACTTGACTTGAGTTACTTCATCGTAGTAATATTGATGAAACACTTGGATAGTTATGTGGAAAATGACATGGTAATTATTGTTAATTAACAATGGTAATCCTTGCTTGCTTAGTTACATGGTTACTTTAGCATAAGTGCCAACATAGTTGACAGGGGAATAAAGAATTAAAATATTACATGCTTTTGTAAAGGAATTGATAAGCTAAAAATGCTTTTCTTGCAAATGAGTCAGCTACCCCACCAAAAAGCCTATCATGATCCTTGGTGTCATTTTATTTTGGTTCTGTCGGGTAAGTCTAGCTGAGTACCTTCTCGTACTCAGGGCTTTGTTCCCACTTGTTGCAGATGGACAGATGTACTATGGTTATTGTATCAACTGTCTCTACCCTGCGATGGGCGAAGCCTAGGACCATGGGCAATGGTCACTCACTACTCCTCGCCTGATGCTTTTGTGGGAGATGATCGCGAGCTGGCACTTTATTTTGGAAGGTCGTGTGTGTGTGCGCTTTGAACTAATGCTTCCGCTACTTTATTCGAAACTGGTTTGTAATAACTATGTTTAAAACTCCGATGCATTTTGTGCCGCGAGCTGCGATGTAACTTATGACGGTAATCGCTAAGCTTATTACGATCTTGGCTGTGATGTGAAATGGTTTGAAATCCGTCGAGATTTCACGGACTACCGGGTTATACGGGCTTAAGTTTGGTAAATTGTCCGTCCGTTGGATGATTTTCTTACTTAATCTCGTATAATTGGGCGGTTCCGTTACAGCTCTTATCCTTCGTCGCGTAGAACCACTGCTTCGCTCTCCCCAATAGTGAGAATGGGAAAAGGCGAAGTAGTATGGCGTCTCTGGGAACATCTAATATAGTGAATGTGCTGCAAATCTCTAGGAAGTGTTGGAGATGAGCACTTGCATCTTCGTGCGGCTTCCCACAAAACTGGTTGGCTTGTACCATGTTGATGAGCCCTGGCTTGAGCTCAAAGTTCTTGTCGATGGCCGCGGCAGGTCCAGTGCGGATGTTGTCCGTAGTGGGAGCTGAGAACTCGCGGATCGTCTTGTTCGCCATGGCTGCGAACTCTGTTGACAAATTCCGGATGAAACTTCGGCGGTCTTCTAGATTGGATGAAGTGTTGCATCGAAGTGTTGACTTCTTGAGCTTGGCTCTTGCCCCTCTGATTAATGCTTCGGGGTTGTCAACAAAATTTTCTGGAAGATGTCCTCTATTCATACATCACCCTGCAAAACAATAAAAATGGAAAAATACAGGGGTAAATCTGTATGGGAGAATTGATGATCTCAATCACTTAATGATGCGAATGATGACTCAAATTCCGTATTCATTCCTTGTTAGTAAATCAACCTTCCCCGGCAACGGCGCCAAAAATGCTTGTTGGGCATTCTTAACGTCATTACCAAAAGTAGACTTAGTTTTCTAATTCTGATAACGGCGCCAAAAATGTCGAACCTATCCCTCATGCCACTTAAGCCAAGTTGTCATCCCCAGCATGACATGAGAGACGCGGTATTGAAATATGCAACTGCTCTTCTAAATAAATAATAAATAAGATCTGCAAGCGCACAGATTAATACCGATGAGTATTTTAACCGGGAAGTATTCCAGGTATCGTTATTTATATTTTTACCACTGGGAAGGGATTACTAACATCAATGTTGATTATGGAATGGAATATAGGAATGAGTATCAATCATTGCATGTATAAGTGAGAGCATTCATCTATCTCTTGCATACAGGGGTAAGTGTCACATAAAATATAGATAAAGTATGAATGGTGACAAAGATAATTAATCTGATCAGCTAGCCACATATAATAATGATAAGCACCTCAACAGATATTCTAGCAAGTCATTAGCATGGTATTAGGACGAACTACAAGGATATTTCCTAAGTTATTCTTAACTATAAAGTCTAGCATATCATAGTTAGTGCAAGTACACTTGGCAATCATTGCGAGAAAGGACTACGCCCATGCATAGTGATATTATCAAGGAAGATGAGAAACATAGCAATCACTCCCCCGTAATAATGTTGCTCTGCCTGCCTTACACACGGGAGGGGGACTATATAAGAACCAACGAAGCTGTCACCATCGCGGACCACCCCACGATCCGGCATATAAGGTGCAATCGTAAATAAATATGGTCTAAGCACCACGCCTACACAATATTTATCATTTACCCATGGATCCGATAGATAAACGCTATACGATCCTAAACATGTATATAATTCCAATCTAACTAAGCCAAGCGTATAACTACGATAAACTAAGAACAATATAATCGCAAACATAAACAAGTAGAGCATAGTCATAATCAATATATTGAAATAGAACAAAGTTGTATTCATAATATTGAAGAACAATGATAAACAATGAAGAACAGTAAAGGAATTACCAAGAATCCTCTTGACAGATCCGGAAACCAATCGAAGATTGACTCCTTCTAGTTCTAATCCTATGTAGCTATGCTATACTAGAGATCTAGTTGATGTGGTGGCTCTAGGGCTTGATCAGAGACTCTCCTCCTGAGATTAGGGTTTGAAGAATTGAGAATGAGGGAGTGCCTCCTCCAGGGGCCAGGGGTCCTGCTTATATAGCCCCCTCAAGTGAACGTGGGCCGTCGGATCAAACCGACATTAATCGCACGGTTTTCCTTGATCCCTTAGGTCGGTGGAGCATAATCCGCGAGACGGAGCCTGATTGGCTCTCAGGCCAGGGCGGGCGCCCTAGGGGGCAGGGCGGGCGCCCTGCCTCCGGGCCCGTTCGGCCTCCCGTTCGATCTCGTGGCTTCTGGAGTCTTCTAGATGATAGAAAATCGGTGAACACGTTATTATCTCTATGTAAACCCGACGTGTGGGCCTTTCCTCCGTATTTTCTGATAACCCCCTGCAGAAACAGACAAACACCAAAACTCGTGGAATTCTGTCAGATAAAACCCTAAGTCTAGGTGTTGGTTGCATTTGGATCCTTTTCTTTATTTATTTGATAACTATATTTGGTACTTAAGGACCGTCAACAACCCTGCCGACCTTCCTTGGTAATGGGTCAAGAGGCTGATCACCTCGGGCGAAAGGGTAAATCACGACTCACAGTGAAAGTGTACAACCTCTTTAAAGTGTAAAACTAGTATATCAGTCGTGCTCACAGTCACGAGTGGCCTTGGACCCTTACAGAATAAATGATGAACACTGATGGTAATGATAATATTGATGATATTAAAGCTCACTGATGATTATTGTTTCTTGCTATGCATTATTCTCGTTTACATGATCATGAGGTTATTTGGGCTTACGTAACTTGTTGGTACTCAAATGCTAAAACGATGACTCACTAAAAGTTATTGCAGTAAACCCGTGTCAAACCTTTTGAGCTTCATGAACCCCATGTTATATTTGTTGAGTTCGACATGGACTCACTCTTGCTATTTCCCCACACTCCAGTGTGTAGTAAGGTGCTGCTTAGAAGAAGAATAAAGGTGTAGTGGAGTTTTCAGAAGTCTATAAGAAGTGCTTGGCATACGGAGCCCCCAGTCAGCCGTCCCTATGACGTTGGAGCCTGAAGAAAAGATTAGTGACCGTTCTGCGACACTCTGATAGTTGTAAGTGTTAATATATTATGTTTCCCGCTTTATATAAACATTGTTTTGATATTTTTATTCTGTTGTTGTATGTGTGGACTTCCTAGGCACACATATAACGAGTGCTTGGTCTTCTTTGGAAAACCGGGCGTGATATACTCGCCTTTTCTTCTTCTTTCCCCACTCCACCTCATTCTCTCCACCCACAGTGCGCTCGCTCTCTCCGCACCGCGCCTCGCTCTCTCCATCGTTCCGCCTGCACTCTCCGGCAAGCCATGCCTCCTCCATCTCCATCCCTCCCTCCCCTCCCCTGCCCCTTCCTTCCTCCTTGCTCCCGCGTCCTCCATGCGACCGAGAGAGGCGGCAGCGGACGATGCGAGCCACGCGCTCCCCTCTTCCCCTGCCTCCCTCCCTCGCTCTGGCGACCTCCAGCACCGGAGAAAGCTCGACGGCGGTTGTTTTCCGGCATCACTCTCTCCCTCCCATCCTTTTTCTACGAGCTCCCCGTGCCCACACCCGCGCTTACCAGGCTCCCCGCCATGGTGGATGCGGCGGCGGCCGTGGATCACCACCAGATCTGGTGACGGTGACCGTGGATCCGTCGCATCTGGCGGGGGCGGCGGTGGATCCGACCGGATCAGGTACGTCTCCTCTTCCTTCCCTCTCCTCTCTCCTTCCCTCTGGATCTGAGGCCTCCCTACCCCCTCCTCCTCTGGATCTGACTCCTCCCCCTCCTCCTTCGTCCTCCTCCTGCCTCATCGTCGTTGTTGGAATGGGATGTTTTGAATGTTGCAATGACTGATTTTCGGTTGTTGCAGTGGTTCTTTTTTTGTTGTTACAATATGCGATTTTCTCTTGTTGCAGTAGTAGTTCTTGAGTTGTTGCAGGAATTATAACATCATTTTTTCGTTGTCTGTTTTCATGTTGCAATGAGTATTTTTCGTTTGTTTCATTAGAGCTTTTTTCGATGTTGAAATAGCCTTGTTTCATTGTTGTAGTGGGTTGTTTTTAATGTTACAATAGATGATTTTTCGGTTGTTGCAATGGTTTTTATTGGTTTGTTGCAACAAGCGTTTTCCTGATGTCGCAGTAGCAGCTCTTGAGATGTTGCAGTAGTTGTAACTTCATTTTTTCGTTGCTTGTTTTTATGTTGCAATTCGTATTTTTTGTTTGTTTCATTAGAGTTTTTTTCGATGTTGAAATAGCCTTGTTTCGTTGTTTGCAGGGGCGGCTCTATGGGGTGAGAGCTGGCGGTGGTCGAAGGTGCTTGGGTCTAGCGAGATTGAGGGCTGGATGGATCCATGTGCATGGGGTGCTAGGGGCAGGCCCCTTGTTCGATAAGCGGTTATTTTTTTTACTCCCTCCTCGTGCGGGGGGCGGGCGGAGCTGTGCAGACGAAGCGGTTGATTTTTTCGGCGGGCTGGTGCAGCGTCCGGCGCTAGCGCCTGGATTCGGACGTCCGGACGCTAGCAGTTCCGATATATATATATATATATATACTCCTAACATATACACCTCCATCACCTTAAAAAACCTTCACATATAGCCTTCGCCATCTACCTCACCTTACCCCAAAGTTATGGCTTGCAGAGTACTTTATATACACAATCCCCTCCATTCTATGTTTTTAGGAGAGAAGCTACAGGAGCACATATAAGGATGAAGCTATGGAAGCTACGCAAGGATAGGACAACAGGAGTACACCCAAGGACGAAGCCGTATGACTACGCAAGAGAGCTAGGACTACCAGGATTAAGATATAGGAATGGAGCCACGACGTCATAGGACCACTATGTTAGAACTCCAATGTTTGTCATAAGGCCAATGGCTCAAGCAATGTAAATACGAACATTGAAATGTGTTTTTCCCTGCTATTAATAAAAGTATGGTTTTTTGTATCAATCTTGTTCAATCTGTGTATATCAGCTACTGATCCAGGGACTAGTACATAATGCACAGGGGACCCTAATGTCCGCCTGACAATCAAGGAGCCACAGATTGGAGGAAGCTGAGTGTCATGGCCCAATCCAGCCATGATGGGCTACGAAGGTGTTGGACCCAAGAGGGGCCAAGTGGGCCCAACATGAACTATAGCATGCACCGTAGCACACTGCACCACCTAGATTTAGAATTAGGAAGACTCCAGAAGCTAGGATTGGTGGTATGTCAAGTCAAGTCATGTCAAGTCCTCCCTATAAATATAAGAGGATATGTACCATTTCAATTAAGAAAAAATAGTCTGAGGTAAAACCCTTTATCTCCTCTCTCTCTCTCGAGTGGCCGCCCCTCTCAGCCGTCGCCACCGCCGCCATCAGCAGCTTGCTGCTGCCCTGTGCCAGCCGCGCCCCTGACATCGCTGCTCTAGCGCCGTGGCCATGCTGCCCTCACGCAGATCACCTGCCTGAGCTGCAACGTTGTGCCACTGGCCCTGCGCCGGGACAGCTGCAGTTCCCAACTGCCGCCGGCCTCCCCCTCCATCTAAGGTGTGGCCAGCCCTAGGGCTGCCGCTCCTCCCTCGAATCCCCCTTTATTCCTCCAATTCCTCGTAATCAAGGCAAAGACACCCCCAAATTAGGACCGTGACACCGAGAGTCAAAGGAGAGATTTGAGCTCTACTAATTGGGCTAGGCTAGGCCGTAGCGAGGCAGTGGCCCTAGCACAACCCTCTTGTCGGGCTAGCCCGTGCCTAGGCCGGACCGGCACAGGCATTGTGGCCATCGTGTCCCTGGCTGAGCCAAATTGCCGGGCTATGTGTCATGCCCATGGGTCTCATGTCATATGACCATCTATAGATGGAGGTGATGAATTAATCTGCAACATATGATGCAATGTCAATGTTTTTATCACATGTTTTGGACTAGTTCTGAAACGTTAGATCCTGCGACATGTTCAATATTCTGTGGTTATAATCGTTGGATTCAGTATAACAACAACACTTTGGTTTTGGTTTTTGTTCTACTGATCTGGAGCATTGGCTTCAAGAAAGCCACTGGACAAGAAGATTATGGAAAAATGTTGATACAATTTTTATCTTTTTTTTTTATTTCAGATTTTTTTGCATATGTAATTTGGAGATATATACTATACCGAGTTTTAATATAATTCCTCCATTCCTTGGGAAAAAGGTCCATGTGACATTTGGGTAGCTAAGTCGCTGCCTCATCAATTATCAACAACAATCGGACGGTGGAGAGATTGATCAGCTAGAATGTCAACTGATCTCGACAAGGAAAAGGAAAACAACTCAAGATTTACTTTGGTCTCCTTCTCGGTATCTGATTGGCCAACGACTCCGGTTCCGCCAACATCGCCATCTCGGTTCATAAAAAGTCTCTCGCTCTCCCTCCACCTGCCATTGCGGCCTACAAATTTATGTTCTGATCCTTCCATACGCATGCATGTCGTGCGTTGTTGTTGGCGGCGGCGTTGCACACAGCGCCTCAGCCATCGTCTCTCAGGCCGCGATGGGGTCGCACGTCCTCAAGATCGACGGGTACTCCCGGACCAAGGCACTAGGCAATGGCAATTTCATCAAATCCGAGCCCTTCGACATCGGAGGCCATCGCTGGTGCATCAGGTACTACCCTGACGGTTACGGCACAGAAGACGCTGGTTGGATATCCTTCTACCTGTGTCTCGATCATAACAATTCAACGGGTGCTGAGGCAAGCTTTACGTTCAGTTTACTTGACCACGCCGGAGAACCAGTTCCCTCGTATTGTTTAAGCGACGACGACATACACACTTTCGAAGTATCTGCCAGTTTACCTTCAAACGGATGGGGATATCCAGATTTCATCACGACGAAGGCCCTGGAGGAATCAAACTATCTGATGGACGACTGTTTCAGGGTCAGGTGCGATCTCACCGTCTCCAAGGAGATCCGGACAGAGGTCACCTCGCAGTTCGTCACGGTGCCACCGTCAGACATGAACCAGCATATCGGCCATCTCCTGTCGTCAGTGGTGGAAGCGGACGTCACGTTTCAGGTCGGCAAGGAGACGTTCGATGCGCATCGGCTTGTGCTAGGTGCTCGGTCATCGGTGTTCATGGCAGAACTCTTTGGCCCCATGAAGGAGAGGAATAGCAGCCTCGTACAGATTGATGACATTGAACCAAGAGTGTTCAGGGCTATGCTGCACTTCATATACACTGACGCACTGCCTGAGATGAACAAGGGTGATATAGTTGCCATGGCTCAGCATCTGCTTGTGGCAGCGGATAGGTATGCTCTGCAAAGGCTGAAGCTCATGTGCGAGCACAAGCTTTGCAACTGCATCAACACTAGCACGGCAACGACTACGTTGGTGCTTGCAGAGCAGCATGGCTGCAAAGGTCTCAAGGAGGCATGCTTCAAGTTCCTTAAAACTCCGTGCAATCTAAAGAAGATCATGGATAGTGATGAGTTTCAGCATCTGACAAGCAGTTGCCCCTCTCTTCTAGACGAGCTGCTCGCCAACGTTGCGGCCTGATCCGAACACTCTGGGAATAGCATATGCTTAATCCGTATGCATGCTACTATCACTGTCGAGTCAAGTGTTGTGTTTTGACAATTCTCGATTGACGTTACTAGAAGTGATACGCATACCAATTATTGGAACTTAATTTCTCAAATGCAAAATTCTTTCCTACTTATTTTGCTGCTATATATTATTCCGAGCGTAGCATTTGTCTTGTGCCACTGCATCATTGAGTTCGCAAAATGACCAGGACAAGAACATTTTTATTGTATCATTTGATCAATCAACGAGGGCACACCGTGTGTTCGTTACTTGCGAGAGGAAGTCAAGCATGCGGCCCAGTTAAATTATGACATGTTCATTCTCTATCACTATACCACACACTCATGACTTCAAAGAGGACGCTATTTTTTATATAACTTTTAGGAATCTTGTATTATTGAATATTTCAATTCCTAAATGAATTCAAAAATAAGCACGTAGAAAACACTAATTCCATCGATCCCCAATTCCTCTTCAGCCGGAAGTATGCCACTCCCCGACGCCTACATGCTCACCTTCTTCTCTTGGTCCTACTTCTCCCTTCTTCTCTTGGTCCCGCTCCTCTCTTCAAAGTCGCGAGTCACGACCCTTCGAGTCCAGAGTCCACAACACTAGCTCTCCTCTCCGTCTCCACTAGGGTGGCGGCATGGGCGGTGATAGTGGGGCGCATCCCTAGCCAGTAGGGGGCAGCGACGCGAGGGGTACATCCCTAGCCAGTGCACGACGCGGCAGCACAAAAGGCGCGACCCTGGCCAGTGCATGGGTCGGCGACGCCAGAGGCACGCCTCAATCCTCGAATAGCTCGCATGGTACCGCCGTGGCCTTGGTCGAATCGCGCGAGGGTGTATTGCAGAGCAGTGGCAAAGCAGGCTCGTCGGGCCATCGGGCCGGCCCGGGTGGGCTAAACCATTGTAGGGTCATGCCTAGGCCGGAAGCATAGCCTATTGGTAGGCATGGTATTGTTAAGAATCGGTCTATCCACAGATTGTCAGATCCGTGTTCCGTTTCTGGTCCCAAGAAAAAGACGTGCAGAAGTTGTAGATTGATTCCGTCTCCCTTGTCTAATCCCAAAAACAATACACAAGAACACATAGGAGACGCAGGTATACTGTGGAACTCATATCTCTTCTTTTTATTATAGATCGGTACAGGTTCCTTTATATAGTCTTAACCCTTCAGGGGTATATTTGGTATAAGCCCACAATAATATTAGGGTTATTGTTTCCCAACA
This sequence comes from Saccharum spontaneum, assembly GCA_022457205.1. Lineage (NCBI taxonomy): Eukaryota > Viridiplantae > Streptophyta > Magnoliopsida > Poales > Poaceae > Saccharum > Saccharum spontaneum. The sequence goes on from CM039596.1 coordinate 56,664,211, forward strand.
CTCCCCCTTGGCCGAATACCGCGATCAACTCATGCCTCATTAAAACTCCTAAAAACCCAGTGGGAAAATATGGAGAAAGAGTACATAATGCCGCTTAATGTTTTGCACATTGTTGCCTCGTTAAAACCTTACATGAGAAACTTCAGGAAAACTCATCAAGGAAAAAGAGTACAACTTATGTCTTCAGGACAAATTGTAACCTTCTGGATTATATCATTTTGAATCTTCTATAATTCTGATCAAGGGTTAATATTCTAGAAAAATTCTCCCCTGGTCCTTGTAACTGTCCTGCTATGCCAAGAATGCTTTCTACATGAAGCATGTGCACATAGAGACTTAACAAATATATCGCATACATTATAAGGATCATTTCATAATTTTAGCCTCATCTTACTTCTGGAACTTGTGAGGTAAAAACATGAAGTGTACATAAACAATAAACCCACTTTCATAAATGGTGTCATGACAAAGCCTTCAACAATGTTTGAGACTTTCAGAGTCTCGTAAATGATAATCAATATCTCATAAATACTCCCCCTGATGACGACATCTATTGAAGTAATTCATTCCCATGACATTAACCATTATTTGGAAATAAATATAAATATGGATAGTGCCAGTGATATTATAAGATTTCCACAATATTCAGTCTTCATGACATTTGTCTCGCTATTCTTCAAGAACATTGAGATAGAAAATATTATATTCTAGCATGCATATATCAAGATGCATGTTTGTGCAACTTAAAGTAGCAATGACACATATCTTCCAGATGTGATTAATAATCATTATTCTTATATCATTATAATTTTCATGATTCATAATAGTCGTGCCTCCTTCTAGGATTGACTATGGATTCTTCAAGAATCTTTAATCTTTAATACATAGTAAGACATTACAAGTCTGTATTTCTAGCGTAACGGGAAAAGTATTGCTAGTAACACCACATATATCATTTTTTTCAGAAGATACTTCAACTCCAAATCTTCAGGTGGAGAACGCATTATATCACAAGTATATATACGCTCATAGTAAAAGCTCATGTGCTTATATGGTATACCTTTGTTCCTTTCAGTTCCTCTTTTCATTCTTACTTCTCGGGTCTTATATGGGTCTTTATTCCTTTCAAGGAATTCACTTACTTTGGTGCATTCAGACTTATAACCATGCATTCCTTCAAGGAAAATCCTTCATGGAGTTATTGTCCTTATAGGGAGATCATTTCACATAAAAGACAATATTGGTATGGGATTTTAATATTGCTCATCATGATTTTCAGAATCTCATAACTGCATATTTTAATTCATGCCATTAGCCAGATTTATTATATAGTGAAACATATTTTTGTAAAACTTATGTCGGAACTGGTCTCTATTAGGACCTTTTCAACCATCGCTTTTCACCACCCATTATTCAACGATGACCCATAATTATCCAAACATCAGGTTCAAGATATTCACTTAGCGATTTTTGGTTCAACCTCAATTGCATGTTTTATTTGACCCGATATAAGAGCTTCAAGCACTCTTGCCATGGACTTTGTTCCGGATCCGGGTTCTCCCGAAGAGACTAATTTAGCAATTATAGAGGCAAACAAATGTTGATATATATTTTCTAACTTTAAACATCTTAATAATGATCTTCGTTATTTCCCAAAACGATAGATCCATAATTATTCTATTTTCCTAACTTTATAAGACGCGCGCATTGCTAGGATTTTCATCTTCAGGATGAACCTCGTCGTGAGGTAACTCACCAGCAGGGTGATTTCTCTACAAGAGTATGAGAGGAGTTTTATCACACATAATGTGAGTTTGCTTCATGAGCATATGCTTTTTACTTAGGCCAATAGATTTTATTTGCAGGCGTCCCCGCATAATTTGATCAAAATGTCAATGTCAAATGGATATGAAATTAATCCCGAGTATATCCACATCTACTTCGGGTAGAAGCATTCATTTAGATTTTAACCAATCTAGTTGCTCCTCATCAATATAAATAGCTATCTGACATAATTCCATACTATAGAATAGAGGAGTGTAACTAAACAACTAGTTTAGTTTGGATTTGTGCGTTTTGATTCACAAATATCAAGGCATTTCATAATATGGGCTTTCATCTCCCCCTAATGCCGAGATATTTAATAGCATACTAAAATTCCCCATTCACCAACTTCTAGTGGTGTATATGTATGCTTTAGTGGTGGTTTATTTGGAAAAATATTACGCACTTTATTAGGAGGTCTATTACTATATGCAGTGAGCTTGGACTTCATAATGCAGTTGCATGAATACTGCGTATGTTTCCTTCTACAGGAGGAGTATATATATCCTCAACTTCTTGTTGAGTGCATAACCTCTGTTGAATTATAAATTATTGCTCTGCAAGTTCTTGGTTTCAACAAATGCATATGCAGTCTTCTGGACTTAACACCTATAGTTACTGACATAACCCACAATTTAGCCATAACAATCCTTCAGGGGCTAATGCTCACCAATTGTTGTATAATTGACAATCAATCTGTCCATTACCTATATTGACCATCTAGGTCTATGCATGAGAAAAGACAACTAATGGCGGCATTGCGCTTTCAGGCGCGTTAAGCTTGGTGTGCATAAGTATAATACAACAAGAATATGACAATTAGCCATGGTTGCCAAGCATAAATTTTGGATGCAGAGTTATTTTATAGTCTAGCTCTTTTTATTTATTGCCCAAATTTGACCCAATTACTCATACCACATTGAAAAAATTGAGTCATTATATTTATTGCAACATATTCCATGTTCTATACAAAACATGACTTGGATCAATTCATTATTCAGCATGAAGAGAAGCCAAGGATTTTTATTTACCTAGGAAATATTATTTTAATGCAAAGTCATTGACTTAAGAAAAAAACAGCTGCTTCGCAAAAGCAATAGTGACCAATATCCTTCTGGGATAAACTCTCAACTAATAGCACAACTTTTCATTGGTAAAAGGTACATCTAAGAAACATATACAGTTGTCAAGATCCATATGGCCTTCCAGAGCCTATGATGACTGCTATAACCGATAATTAATTAATATCCAAAAATTAGCTTCCAGCTTTATTGTGACGTGAGATTCATACTTGTTGCCTGCTTTCCATCTTCTGGCAGATGACAAGGTAGATCTTAATAAATTATTTGAGGTGTGGCATGAACGGGACTACTGGCCAGCATATTATTGCATAGAGAAGTCACTCCATCATATAATCCATCTTACTGTACTTGTAGACTATACAGCAGTTTCCCAAGATGATGCCTACTATCATTTCAGCGACTGTGGGTACCTCTAATTATTCTGAGATTTGATATGCACTTCAGGGTTTCATTAGTCCAAGGAAGGACATGCAATTTTCTTCATCAGAAGGAAGTATTGTGCTTTCACACTAATTAGGAAAAAACTCAGAATATTAATTCCTTCGGTACTTTTGTAGCAACTTCTTGTTGCCTAGGGGGATATATTAGTTTAAAGTCACATAACGTTGCTTTAAAACAAACCTCAATTATGATGGCATCTCATGCTTATTCCGCAGCAGAGAGACAAGGGCAACATGTTGACTTCAGGTCATGTTTGGCAAATATGCCTAGGCGAGGTATTAGTTCTCTTTTTTTAATAAAAGAATCCCAAATTCAGTTGTGTGATATACCAACAAGTCTTATGCAATGGTTTTTCTTCAGGTTACTTCTGGTAAATAAACCAAAGCATTAAAAGAGAGCGCTAGAGTAAGAAAAAATGGTCTTATGTAGCTATACATATTTCATTTATTTCTCAGAATTTTCCAAGCATATGTGTTTTTCTAGGTTATTTATATTGGCCTTGGTAATACTTCGGAATTATAATCCCATATAATATTCACATACAAACAATGCAAGGAAAACATAAAGCCAATATAGAACTTCCATGGGAGTCTAAACCATTTTAACACGAAATTTATGAAAGCTCATAAATCTAGAAAATTTAGCGGTCTATGTTCTATGGGCATGGCGGGTACAGCAGCTTCCAGCCACGTGTACTATGATGCAGATGAGGTTGCCTACACTAGGTCAACGCATGCGTGAACACCTCGCAGGCGTGCTGCTCAGTAGCCACCTTTCAGCGAAAAAAATGCAGTTAAGTCATTTATGCAGCCACATAGCAAGGTCCTGGAGGCTAACCGTCTCCGATCCTGTGTCATGCAAAATAAGCCCCGGGGTAGCCCTGATGACTGCAGGTCTCAGTAGCTACATGATGCTTTACCCAAGTAATGACGGAATTTCCGTAATGACAATGGCAGGTCAAACTTCCAGTTCCGCTAGCATTAAAGGAAACACACGCTATATCCAAGGCAAGACTCAATCAGGTAGCAATTGTAGCATGCAAGGCAAAGTCTCAACCAACCTTACGTGGGCGAGATTTACAATTAACAAAAAAAATTATAATCCTTGGAAACGAAACCACCAAAGGTTCCAAAAATTTTGCTCGCATGTGAGGAGCGGGGAGCTGCGCGGCTTCTGGGCGTAGCACGGCCAACTACAGGTGGCAGCATGGCATAGCAGAGTGCAAATGATAGGATAGGCAAATTACCGGCAGCGGCAGTCTTATTTGATAGAAACATCAATTATAGACCATAAAGAAAAATAGTCTGCGACAAACTAATAATTGCAGTCAAGACAAATGCATTCTTTAAGATGCAATTTATTCATACCTTGTAGAGGATGCCAATTTAATCTACGTCACATGCCGCATAGGGCAGTGATTAGTAGATACATACCGCGTAGGGCATTTGGCATTGTCGTAGATCTATTGCTTGATGACGACGACACATATCGCTGCAGTGCAAATTGATAGCAGACAGAGGTAGCATGCTCGATGCCGAGCGTTTGTGCACATCCACGCCGACAGGCAACATGAGGGATCGGTCCAGTGATATATGCCGCCAATCACAATACCTCCGTGTGCACAAGATTCATGTAGAAAAGAATCAATCTGTTATTCATATGTGCTAGATTGATCTAAATAAAAAAATAAAATATAGAATTATCAGGTAGGGCTAATTAAGTCCACGAAGATGGGACGACGGCACTGAAGACCAAGACACCGTGTCAGCAGGATCGACGAAGCAGATCAGATCCATATATGGCCGCTCACGCTGGCACGTGGCGGCGTGGATGGCTGACGATGGTCATGAGCACATGGATGGCTCCAAGGCTCGCGTGTTGCCGAATCGAGATGACGTCGAGTCGTATATAAAAAAAAACCAATCTATGATTAGCAAAATCAAAATAGAGATTGATTTGATTCTATCAAAAGGCAAATAAAATATAGGATTTCATCGTGTCTTGTTGACGCAGGTCGACGAGGATGGCTGCGACCGTGGCCTTCGCATCCATGTACGCGTGTACTTGTTGATGCGCTAGCTATTAAGGCCTCGTTTAAATGGGTGAATTGGGGGAGAAAAACACTGTATCAGAATTTCTGTAGCATTTCGTTTGTATTTGGTAAAAATTATCCAAATTTTGACTAACGAGGCTTAAAATGTTCGTCTCGTAAAGTACAACAAAACTGTGTAATTAGTTTTTGATTTCATAAACATTTAGTACTCCATGCATTTGCCGACATTTTGATGTGACGGAGAATCTTCTTTTTGCATAGTGGAATTTAGGGGGGAGAATAGGGGAACTAAACAAGGCCTAAGCTTTGAATCGATGAGTCGTCCTTCCCCAGCATAGAGGCTGTGGGCCGTGGCCGACGGTGCATGCGTGCCCCGTGGCCAGTAGGTGTCGTAGTGCTCAATCCAGATGGAAAACAAGAACCAATCCATGATTAGTATAGGCATGAATTATCAACAAATTAAGAATAGCCCACGACCGGATCGGTGATGATTAGCACCACAAAAAAGAGATCAAATCAATAAAAGTAGTATAGGAACAAATTCACCTAGTTGGAAGGGGTGCTGATAACGTGTTAAGAATCGGTCTATCCACAGATTGTCAGATCCGTGTTCCGTTCCTGGTCCTAAGAAAAAGACGTGCAGAAGTTGTAGATTGATTCCGTCTCCCTTGCCTAATCCCAAAAACAATACACAAGAACACACAGGAGACGCAGGTATACTGTGGAACTCATATCTCTTCTTTTTATTATAGATCGGTACAGGTTCCTTTATATAGTCTTAACCCTTCAGGGGTATATTTGGTATGAGCCCACAATAATATTAGGGTTATTGTTTCCCAACAGGTATCACATGGTTTGCTAATAGGACCGTGCCAGCCCGACCCTCATTGGGCCATGCCTTAGTCGGGCCCAGGCCGTGCTTGGCCGGATGACTTATTTGGCCATCTATACAAGCAGCCCTTATGTCCAATTTCTACGACTGGCATACCTCTATATATTACAAATTAAAATAAAATGGTTATTATCTACGCCCCTACCCGAGCACGTGCTGCTCGCCATTCTTGTGTACAATGCTGGTGGAGAAATCGGTGACTTGAAGACGACGCCACGAGACGTGGGCGGAGGTAATCGCTGGTTTATCAGGTACTACCCTGATGGTTACCGCACAGACAGCGCTGGTTGGATATCCTTCTTCCTGTGTCTCGATGACAACAATGCAACGGGTGCTGAGGCAAGCTTTATGTTCAGTTTACTTGACGACGCTGGAGAGAATCAGTTCCGTCGTATTGTTTAAGTGACGGCGTCATACACACTTTCAAGCCCGTCCGCAACGGATGGGGATATCCAGATTTCATCACACTTTCAAGCCCGTCCGCAACGGATGGGGATATCCAGATTTCATCACGAGGAAGGCCCTGGAGGAATCAATCTATCTGAAGGACGACTGTTTCAGTGTTAGGTGCGATGTTACCGTCTCCACGGAGATCCGCACGGAGGGCACCTCACAGTTCGTCACGGTGCCACCGTCCGACATGAACCAGCACATCGGCCGTCTCCTGTCGTCAGGGGTGGAAGCAGACGTCACGTTCCAGGTCGACGACGAGACGTTTGCTGCACATGGACTTGTACTCGGTGCTCGGTCCTCGGTCTTCATGGCGGAACTCTTTGGCCCCATGAAGGAGAAGGGAACTGGCCATATACGTATCGATGACTTGGAGCCAAGGGTGTTCAAGGCTATGCTGCACTTCATCTACACTGACGCACTGCCTGAGATGGACAAGGGTGATGATACGGCTGCCATGGCTCAGCATCTGCTAGTGACGGCGGATAGGTATGACCTGGAGAGGCTGAAGCTCATGTGCGAGCACAAGCTTTGCGAGTGCATCAGCACTAGCATGGTGACGACAACATTGGTGCTTGCGGAGCAGCATGGCTGCAAAGGGCTCAAGAAGGCATGCTTCAAGTTCCTCAAGTCACCGAGCAATCTGAAGACCGTCATGGATCGTGATGAGTTTCAGCATCTGACAAGCAGTTGCCCCTCTCTTCTAAACGAGCTGCTCGCCAACGTTGCGCCCTGATCTGAACACACTGAGAAAGTACTGTTATAATAGCATACTCCTTCCGTCCCAAAATAACTGTTATTTTTGCTTTCTGAGAAATAACTTTGACTAATTTTATATAAAAAGACATTAATTTTTATGGTACATAATTAGTATCAATAGATAGATCTTTTAATCTATTTTCATAATAAATTTGTTTGGACATAAAAATGTTGCACGTATTTTCTATAAATGTAGTCAAACTTATGGCATGAAAACCCAAAGTGATAGTTAATTTGGGACGGAGGGAGTATATGCTTTTTCCATATGCATTCTACTATATCACTTTCGGGTCAAATGTTATGTTTTGATGACAATCCGTTAATATCAAGTAATACATATATGAATTATTGAAACTTAACTGCTCAGATGCAAAATTCTTTTCCACTTATTTTGCTGCTGTTCTTCCTAGAGCAGCATGTGTTCTGTTGCACTGCATCGTTGACTTCGGAAAATAATGACAAAGAACTTTTTTATTGTATAGCATTTGATCAATCCATGAGGTTACCTTGTGTTTGTTACTAGGGAAAGGTATCCAAACATGCCAGTTAAATGATCTCATGTCCACCCCTAAATGATTTCAAATAAAAGAAGTTTCAGCTACCAAATTTTAGACAATGTTTTGACAATTCGGTTAATGTCAAGTACTCCCTCCGTTCCATTTTATTTGGCGCAAGTTAGAATGACACAAGTCTCCTAGATTATACTTTGACCATTCATTTGCTTAATATTATATTATTTATGCTTATAAACTAATAATCATTGGATAGTAGAATTCTTCACAAATCTAATCATATAAAGTTTGTATTATAATAGTTAAAAATTATTAGCCTAATTATTGGTCAAAGTTTTTAAAATTTGAATTTTTATATGCGTGTGCGGCAGATAAAATGGAACAGAGTATATGAATTATTGGAACATAATTGCTCAGATGCAAAATTCTTTTCTACTTATTTTGCCGCTGTTCTTCCTGAGTAGTATGTGTCTTGTTGCATTGTGACTTTGTAAAATAACGACAACAACTTTCTTATGGTATATATCATTTGATCTATCCATGAGGGTACCTACTTGCGGGAGGTAATCAAGCATGCCAGCTAAATCATCAAATGTTCAGTCCCTGTGAGTACACTACATACACACTCACTTATGATTTTAAATAGGATACTTGAATATTTCAACACCTAAATGAATTCAACTAAAAGAAGTTTCAACTACAAAATTTTAGATCTTAGGGACCTCTCTAATTTTCATATTGGATGTATCTTCATTTAAGATAGTCTAAAATATTTAGAATTTTGAATCTCAAAATTTGAGAATTTTAAAACAAGTATTTGAGACTAAATATTTTCAAATAAACATGTAGATTGCAAAATTGAAGATAGCATTTATAACTACAAGTTCCAAAAGTCATTTTAAATTTTAAAGAACTTCCAAATATTAGACTACAGACTAATATTTTGGAATCTAAATCAACAATTGCAATTATTGATAACAATGGCAGTTATTGATAATAAAATGACTTTAACAATGGTAGTCAACAATTTTTAACTTCAAACAATTATTGATAACTACAACTTTTGTATAGACCATGTCAGTGGCCTATATTTCTTGGAAAATCTAAATTTTAAAATACGAGAGCATAAAAATAATTGTTTAGACTCTTAATAGTTTCAAACATATAACATATCAACAGTAAACACTACTATTTGCTAAAAAATACTAAACACTACTAGAAATGTCCACTTGTATGACAAAAATCTTAATGTCGAATCCGAAATTGTCATAAAAGATCGCTTTTTATGACGAATATTTTGGTTTCGTTATAGATCAGCAGTGATGATCCTCAAAACCCCATATTTTGATGAAATCAGATATCATAAAAAAAGGTTGTAGAACAGCAAAGTGTTTCATCATAGGTCACTCGTGTGACTGTTCCTGCTTATTTATGACAATCTCCTTTACAACTGTGACGAAAATGGTTTCGTGATTGAACTAATTAGCTATGAGGAACAATATTCGATCCGTAACGAACGACGCTTCATCATAAACCTCTACACGGTCCTTTCTCCATCCGACGTGTACACGTGGGACCTATAGTTACTCATCCGTGATGTTGGTAGTTTGTCATAAAAGTCTTCACTCGGTTCTATCTCCATCCGACGTGTACTTGTGAGACCCTTCTCCATCCGACCTGTGAGACCCGACGCTTACATGTCAAGTGTACCTGTGGGACCGACTAGTGGGTCCCAACGGCTTGCACATCACGTGTACCTGTGGGCTGTGGGACCTTTCTCCATTAGACCTGTGGGACTTTTCTCCATCTCCATCCAACCCATGGGACCCGATGACTTACGTGTCACGTGTACCTATGGGACCTTTCTCCGTCTCCATCCGACCTATACGACTCGACGCCTTACGTGTCACTTGTGGACCTTTCTCCATCAGACCTGTGAGACCCAACGGCTTATGTGTCATGTGTATCTATGTGTAACACCCGTGTTTTTGCATCATGTTAAAAACCACTAAAAATTTGAATTTTTAGAATTTTACAACAAATTAAAACTTGATTAGTTTATTTTCTACGGAACCGTTTTAGAAAAACTTTTCTCTAGAACCTTGCATTAAAAATCCACCATATGCATTTTATGCTAGAATGTTGAATGATAAAATGCTTGATTGATTGAATGCTTGTTTGATTTGCTTGCTCTAGAATTTATATGCGGCACCAAAAACAATTTCCTCTAAATATTTAAAACCTACTTTATATATGATAGTGGTAATACAACGTACATCTTTACCTGCTCTGCCCTATCATATCATAATACTCCTCACATATATGGGTTATATTTCTTTGTAATATTAGTTTACATTTAATTGACGTATATACATATACATGTTTTAGTCAATATACATACACGCCCTAGATATAGATACATCGTATACATACATTTATCATGCACCCGTACAAATATATATATATGCACATGCTTTAGTTATACATACATAGTATACATATATATACGTACATGGTTGCATCAAACACAAAAGAAGAAAACTGTTGTGTACTCCCTCCTTCCCGTGCAAAACTCTGCCAGCATCAGGCTTGGCCCAGGCGGCGCCGCACCCTCGTCGTCCGCGTATGCTGTGGACACCGTCTTCCAACTTGAGCATGTGAAACAGGACGTCGAGGATATTTTCCGACAGGCGCTGACCTGCTGTGCGCCGATCGCCTCACTATTCCTCGCTGACCTGCTGTGCCATCGCTCAGCTGCCGGACTCATCCATCCCATCGACAGTCTCCTCTCCGCTGGCCGTCGCGAGGACGTGAGCTGGCTCGCCGGAGATATTTCGCACGAACCGTCCTTCTCCCTTGTCGCTTCGCACGGTCGCTCGTATCCACTCCGCAAAGTTCCGAGCACAGGCAGATGAGACTGCTGGCAACGGACGCCGAGTTAAAGCACGGTGCCAGGTCACCACGGCCACTGCTGCTCGCTGACATACTGTGTCGAACCGACCTCCGCCACGTCATGTCCTGTCGGACAGCTGCAGCTCATTCATGTCATGCTGGCAAAAATCTCCCTGGCCGGGAAATATCGGCCGGTGCACACCGCCTTACTGCAGCATGTACTCGGCTATAAAATGCTAGCTATGGCTGTCGTCGAGACTGGCCGAGAGAACTCGGAGCTCGGCGCTCAAGACCGTCGCCTGACGTCGCCCCTGCCAGCCGGGATGCCGCCGAGGTTGCCGCGCCGGAGCCCCGAACCGCAGGGCTACTCCAGCCGCGGGGACCGAGCCTCTGCTCCATGACGCCGTAGACGAGCACCGCTGCAATCGCTGCCGCACGACGCTCGCGCCTCGCGTTCGCTGCAGCCGAGGTCGTCAGCCGCGCTTGCCGCGAGCAGCCATTGTCCGCTGCTCTATTTCTCTTCTCCGCCGGAAGCAGAGCACCGCCGCACTCACTAGGCGCCGGAGCACCGCGCCGCTGCCGACTGCCGCCGTGCTCCCTCCACTCCGTCTCCGACGCTACCACCCGAGCCAAGGAGCTCGCCGTGACCTCTGTCGTCCTGCATCCCTCACCCTCCGCTCCGCTCTCTTTCCCTCTCTTCCTCCCTCCCTCTCTCCCTCTCTCTCTGTTCCGACTCGTTGACCGTGAAGGGATGCGGACTGGGGAGCGGACGCCGCACCGAGAGGAAGCCAAGACCGAGCACCTGGCCACGTCGCTCCAACCAATGGGAGCAGCCCACGCCATCTCGCGGGACCCATATGGCAGCCACACGTTCCACCTCCCCTCCATTCTGTGAATATGGTTCACATAGACCACGGAGGCAGGACGAGCAGGAACCAGATCGGTGCACAGTCTAGGCAGCAGGCCCATGCCCACCAGTACGGGCCCACGCGTCAGCCACCACTGTGCAGAGGAAAATGCTAGGGGTACCTATGGGATTGTACACAGTAGATCAAAAGGTAAGCTTATTAATTAAAGAAAAATTCCTAATTTTTTTAATAAACTAGAGTCACCATAGGGCATATCTATATATTTGACACTGCTTTTTCATTAACTAAAATTGTAGAAATAATTTTCGTGCTCGCTTTCCGTTCGCGTATAATTAGTAGACTTTAATAAATTATATGTTCATCGTCGTAATTCGGAAATCTGTAATGCTTACACCATAAATCTTCTAAAATATAACCCTACATATTAAAATGTATTTCCTAATTATTGGTGCCCGTTTAAGTTCTAGATATGATTGCTTTTCTTTTCTTAAATATTAATTCGTAGTTGCATTAATTAATTAATTAATTAATTAATTAATAACCTGTAGTAGCAATTCGTCACCGTAGTACCCATCAACTAGATAAAAGCCAATCCATATAGGACCGTTTTCTTTCTTGATTGATTATGCTTGCTATGTATGCCTTGCTTGGTATTTTCTTTTGTCTGTCAACGCTAGACAAGCGTAGAGTAGAAGACATGGAGACAACCCGATGGATCCTAGGAGCACGGTTACACCAAGACAGGAGCAAGAAGCACGCAGGATCTCAGAATAACGATATAATCAACAGCGATTGGAGGCAAGTCCTGACTCCCACCTCCCCTTTTCCCTCCATATATTATACCACATCCGTCCCGCTACTCTTCCTCCTCCACATAAATTAACCACTTCCTCATCCACCGCTCCACCAGTATCATATTTCACCGCTTCCACTATATTCCACCACTTCCACAATAAAGCCTTCCACTTCCCTTTATAATTGATTATTTAATTAAATTAATCATAAATGACGTTATCCATATTATCATGGGAACCAATGTTATGAGCATATATGACATATGATGAATATTGTGATAAACAATGAATATTGTGACATATGATGAATGTCGTGATATATAATGAATAATGGGATATACATGCCATGAGCTTTATGATATGGATAACCTAAGAGTATAGATGTTGATTGAACTGGTAAGATAGAACTTATTTCTGACGGGAGCGAGTGGGGATATTTCACATGGTGTGGACTATCCTTTTGGGCAAGATCGCCTAGTGAGGGTTCCTGTTGGGAGATACTCGCTTCGGTCATATAAGGACCGGTTCATTTGCCATCTCGCCTAGCCAGATTTTCGTACAGCCACATGTCTATATGGGTAGACTTGATCTCACACCCCGTTAGATAGAAGTATAAATTCTACTAGGAGGCCGGAGTGGCAACGGACTATCAGGAGACGACACGGATGCTGGGTGATCTTCCGTGGTCTGGTCGGCATGGATGCTATGTGATCTTCCATGTAAAATTATTGTTGGGCCGTGTGCGAGCCCCTTTGTATATATATATATATCTATTGGATGCTGTGTGATCATCCAAGTCGTTGTTCATTGGATGTTGTGTGATCATCCAAGTCGTTTCCGACCCCTGAGAAGCCGTGGTAGAATTATATGGAAATCTAAGGTAGCACCATCCGGGTACGAGGTCTCGTTAGGCCAGTTGCAGCCAGTCGCGATGGTGTTGGATTGTGCCTATCATGTGGGGAAATTTGTACAACCTCTGCAGAGTTTCCTGAATCTATTCGAATAGCCACGTCCTTGGAATGGGCAACCGCTGGGATGAGGTCTCAAATGATTAGACTCTTTTATGTAAAGAAACTGTGATAATCTGGTAAGTTGCAAGTTATTGGTGATGGTAAGTTACAACTTATAAACTTCGGGAACTGGCGAGAAGGGTTAATACTCTCCCAGGGCCCAAACCTCCATTTTATATAACTCTACTGCTACCATATAAAATTTCACTATAAGACTACTCCCACATATAGCCTCCGCCATTCACCTCACCTCTACTCTAAAGTTAGGGCTTGCTGAGTACTTTATGTACTCAATCCCCTCCACTCTATGTTTTTAGGTGTCAAGCTGCAGGAGTACAAACGAGAATTAAGCTATCGAAGCTACGCCAGGATGGAAAGACAGGAGTACGTACGAGAACGAAGATATATAATTATGCAAAGGAGCTACTCAAGGACTACTAGGATAAAGATATAGGATTGAGTTTAGGATCAAGGTTTACGTCCGCACTCCAAGTTGCCTGTAGGAATGGAACCACGTCGTTGTAGAACCGCTGGTTTAGAACTCTGATGTATATTATCAGGCCAATGGCCCAAGTTATGTAATGTGAACTTTGTAATGTGTTTTCCCATTATCAATAAAAGTATGGTTTTTGATATCAATCTTGTTCGCTCTGTGCGTATCAGCTACTGATCCAGGGACTGATATGTGATGCACAGTGGACCCTAAAGTAGGGGCCCGACAGGGTGGTATCAGAGCTATATTTGGACTGTAGGATGTAACCTTAACATGGCTGTTAGATAGGAATACTTTTCTAAAAAAACTATTTTGCAAAAACATTGCTTATAACTTTGTCTCTCACCTTGCCTTGACCTTCTATTTTAAAAAAAATATGGTTTCCCTCTTCTCTCACCCCTTCAAAATATACGTAGGTTCAAAATAGTGATTAGGTTCTGCATAATAATAATAATAATAATAATAATAATAATAATAATAATAATAATAATAATAATAATAATAATAATAATAATAATGGACAATAACCCATGCATTAGGTCACGTGCAGTTGTCTTTGCTTGTTAGCTCTTTATTTTTGTTGTACTGTCTGAAGATGATCCTTGTATATTGTTACAACTCCCCATTTAGATCTCTCTCCCCTCACCTTGTGCTCTTCCCCCTCCCCATTCCATGAATATTTTTTTTTGGCGGTCATACAAGGGAAGACTACTATCTGGGATATTTTGAAGAAGGCAGAGATTATTGGAAATTAATTTTTGGAAGACAAGATAGAAATAAGGAATCAGCAGCTACCCGATTGCTACTTGTGACAGTACAGCCAACACATTGTTTATCCAGTAACAGCACCAAGAGCCCGTTTCTCATCACACCAGAGCTACTGAAAATAAATACGCAGTAGGCAACATGAGAAAACTGTAAATTCCGCACGCCACCACCATCCATGCCACCGCGCACCTTTTTGCACGCCGGTGCCGTCCCCTCAGCGTCACGTCGCTATCTTTCCACTGCACGCCGCACCACCGTGCACCACCGCCCCACGACACCGCTCATGTTGTCACCTCCATCACCGCCGAAAGTTGCTGCTGCTGTCCCCCATGACGCCGATTCCTTCGGCACTCGATGCTGCTCAATGCTGCCAATAATGGTGCGCACCCGGTCTAACCCCCACCATCGTCCACCTATAAAAACACCCCCTCAGCTGCCCCTTCACCTCAAGACACCCCGCCAGCAACGCAAATCACCCACATAAGCCCCTACTTAAGTGCCAACTTATTCCAATAATCTAAAAAAAGTGTTGCCAGCCAAATTTACCGAAGAAATAGCAAGAAAAAAAAGTATGTTGTCAGAAGCCAGAAGTTGAAGTCCTCAAGATGTGCTTAGAAGCAGATGAGCTCGTTACGTTCGTCTTTGCTACCCTAATTTCTATGCTGATAAGATCAATAATCTTGTACATCATTGTAACGCGCCCGTTACCGTACGAAAGGTCTTAAGTTAGTTGTTGAAAAAAAAAGGTAGAATAAAATCCTAGAAATCTTGTTGGTGCCACATATATTTTTGAGATGTTTGGGCTCAAATCATTGAAAGAGAAAAGAAGAAAGAGAAAAAAATGGTGCAGTCAATGCCACTATCACCAGCAAATCACAGCCGCCTCATTTTCTGGGTTTACGGTAAACTGCAACCGACAACGACTATCACCTGCACGGTCGTCAAGACCACACCACCACCACAGTGCCACACTATGTAGTGAGCCCCACTCCCTTTTTTTTCCCCCTCCACACACCTCAACCCCAGTCAAGACCGATCAAAGCGTCTCTGACAAGCCTCAGCCACGGCCGTATATAAAAGAGTACCCCAACCACCTTTCTTTACCATCCCACTCCAACCATCCCGTTGCTAGCCTTACCACCCATCTCTTCTGTATCCGCATCTCTTACCCTTCACTCACCAAAACCACCACTACCAACCCCTTACACACCCATGGACATGAACAACAATGTTTGGATTAGCAGCTACTGCATCCAAACTGAAGGATTCCCCAAGCTTCTTTACACCACCATGCAAAGCCTTGGCATCCGAGAGCGCCCTGAGTATGAGGGCCGTGAGTATGAAGAACATGGCACCGAGCGCTGTGAAGTCACCATCTACATCGGCAAGAGTGAAGACTACCCCAACATCGCCGAAGAATGGAGTACCACCGCCACCGGTTTTCGCTTCACCGACACCTACCAAGCCGTCGCCCGCAAAGCCCTACGACGCCTCTGCAAGATCTACAAAGAACCCATCTCCCGCACACCCATGAGGTTCTTCCCACCCGAAGAGAAGAACAACCCTGCTTGGATCGCTCGCCTTGAAGCCTTGCAAGGTCAAGAAACCGACCCTACAACAAGGCACCTGACCGACTACCTGCTCGCTCTCGACGAGCAGTACGACCGACAAGCCACTGCATTGAGGACCCAGATCCGCCGAGCCGAAGAAGCCGAGCTCCACACTCGGACACTCCACGTGCAATATGCCCAAGCTCAAGCCAGAGCTGCCTCCGCAGAGAGTCGCGAGACCACCATCGCCGAATTCCTGAAGACCATCATTGACCAGCATGCCGAAGAGTTGAAGCGCGCCTACCTCATCACTAGGCCTAGGCGCAGGATGTTCGCCATGCACGGGAATGAACCCGTGATCCTCGAAGGACACCCCATCCACCCCCCGGAAAGAAGACGGACGGACATTGCGGTACCCCCAGCACCACCACCGTCAAGAGACTTCGACGCCGAGCCTCTCCTCCCACTCACTCAGTCACCACCAAAAGAAGAAGGCCATTGTTCCACCACTGTTGATGGACCCGCGAAGCCACAGAATGAAGCCGTCCAGTCCGATGAAGTAGAATAGTTGCTCCCATTGGAGATGTACTCATATCTAGCACCTCCCTCCCTCCATGTTGTAATCCTCATGTCGTAATCATAAGCACTGTGTTTGCCCGTGATTTCGTAGTATTCACGTGCCCGTCTTTTCTCAAAAAAAAAGGGGCATACATAACTGATTGATAGCTAAGAAGGGGGGGCGAAAAAAAAATCTAAGTAAAGAATGAACGGATCTAAGAAAGATAGAAGATTTAAGGATAAATCTTCTAAGTGGGGTAGACGCGAACCTTATATTCAGGGATAGAAGAATCACTGAATCAGGCAGGGAGAAAACAAGAACAACTGAAGATGCATGTTTTTTTTGGGAGAAAAATCGAATCTTAAGAAATGGAATCTCAAGTTCACTGTGATTGTTGCTCAACAGAAGAAAAACAAGAACACTGGCACCATAAATCCAGAGGATTCGAAGAAAATAAGACGAGAAAGCTCAAGAAGTTGGCATAAAAATTAGACCACAGAGGTCTAAATCATCTAGGTGGAGTAGCTCTGTAACTGAAAGAATAAAGATGAATGACGATACGCATACTTTTGGAAAGACACCGGGAGATCAAATCTTCTAAGTGGGGTAGCCCGAGCCTAGAAAAATTGGAATTTCTCACAAGATCAGAAAGTCAGAAGATTTGTGTGGATATCACAAGAATGGGGTACTAGAAAATATATGCACCAATGATTCAATGGATGTAACGCAGCCTCGGCTACCTCGATAGACAAAGAATATATTTTATGCAACAATGGCAACCCACTACGAATGGAAAGAGGATTTACAACTGAGGGATCAGAGTAGCCTAGTAAGCCGGACAAGACCTGCAATTTTTCTCTTAGTTCCTCTCTCTCTCATTTCTCCCTCTAGTCTATTTGAATCTCGGGGACGAGATTCTTCTAAGTGGGGTAGATCTGTAACACCCGTGTTTTCGCATCATGTTAAAAACCACTAAAAATTTGAATTTTTAGAATTTTACAACAAATTAAAACTTGATTAGTTTATTCTCTACGGAACCGTTTTAGAAAAACTTTTCTCTAGAACCTTGCATTAAAAATCCACCATATGCATTTAGGCTAGAATGTTGAATGATAAAATGCTTGATTGATTGAATGCTTGTTTGATTTGCTTGCTCTAGAATTTATATGCGGCACCAAAAACAACTTCCTTTAAATATTTAAAACCTACTTTATATATGATAGTGGTAATACAACGTACATCTTTACCTGCTCTACTTTATCATAATACTCCTCACATATATGGGTTATATTTCTTTGTAATATTAGTTTACATTTAATTGATGTATATACATATACATGTTTTAGTCAATATACATACACGCCCTAGATATAGATACATCATATATACATATATTTATCATGCACCCGTACAAGTATATATATATATATATATATATATATATATATATATGGACATGCTTTAGTTATACATACATAGTATACATATATATATATATATATATATATATATATATATATATATATATATATATATATATATATATATATATATATATATATATATATATACGTACATACATGGTTGCATCAAACACAAAAGAAGAAAACTGCTGTGTACTCCCTCCTTCCCGTGCAAAACTCAGCCAGCATCAGGCTTGGCCTAGGCGGCGCCGCACCTCGTCGTCCGCGTATGCTACGGACGCCGTCTTCCAACTCGAGGATGTGAAACAGGACGGCGAGGATATTTTCCGGCAGGTGCTGACCTGCTGTGCGCCGATCGCCTCACTATTCCTCGCTGACCTGCTGTGACATCGCTCAGCTGCCGGACTCATCCATCCCATCGACAGTCTCCTCTCCGCTGGCCGTCGCGAGGACGTGAGCTGGCTCGCCGAACCGTCCTTCTCCCTTGTCGCTTCCCACGGTCGCTCGTATCCACTCCGCAAAGCTCCGAGCGCAGGCGGATGAGACTGCTGGCAACGGACGCCGAGTTAAAGCACGGTGCCAGGTCACCACGGCCACTGATGCTCGCTGACATACTGTGTCGAACCAACCTCCACCACGTCATGTCCTGTCGGACAGCTGTAGCTCATTCATGTCATGCTGGCAAAAAAATCTCCCTGGCCGAGAAATATCGGCCGGTGCACACCGCCTTACTGCGTACTCGGCTATAAAATGCTAGCTATGCTGTCGTCGAGACTGGCCGAGACTCGGAGCTCGGCGCTCAAGACCGTCGCCTGACGTCGCCCCTGCCAGCCGGGATGCCGCCGAGGTTGCCGTGCCGGAGCCCCGAACCGCAGGGCTACTCCAGCCGCAGGGACCGAGCCTCTGCTCCATGACGCCGTAGTCGAGCACGCTGCAATCGCTGTCGCACGACGCTCGCGCCTCGCGTTCGCCGTAGCCGAGGTCGTCAGCCGCGCTTGCCGCGAGCAGC
Organism: Saccharum spontaneum; assembly: GCA_022457205.1. Lineage (NCBI taxonomy): Eukaryota > Viridiplantae > Streptophyta > Magnoliopsida > Poales > Poaceae > Saccharum > Saccharum spontaneum. The sequence goes on from CM039596.1 coordinate 56,683,592, forward strand.
CACTGTCCGCTGCTCTGTTTCTCTTCTCCACCGGAAGCAGAGCACCGCCGCACTCGCTAGCCGCCGGAGCACCGCGCCGCTGCCGACTGCCGCCGTGCTCCCTCCCCTCCGTCTCCGACGCTGCCGCCCGAGCCAAGGAGCTCGCCGTGACCACTGCCGTCCTGCATCCCTCACCCTCCGCTCCGCTCTCTTTCCCTCTCTTCCTCCCTCCCCCTCTCCCTCTCGCTCTCTCTCTGTTCCGACTCGTTGACCGTGAAGGGATGCGGACTGGGGAGCGGACGCCGCACCGAGAGGAAGCCAAGACCGAGCACCTGGCCACGTCGCTCCAACCAATGGGAGCAGCCCACGCCATCTCGCAGGACCCATATGGCAGCCACACGTTCCACCTCCCCTCCATTATGTGAATATGGTTCACATAGACCACGGAGGCAGGACGAGCAGGAACCAGATCGGTGCACAGTCTAGGCAGCAGGCCCATGCCCACCAGTACGGGCCCACGCGTCAGCCACCACTGCACAGAGGAAAATGCTAAGGGTACCTATGGGATTGTACACAGTAGATCAAAAGGTAAGCTTATTAAATAAAGAAAAATTCCTAATTTTTTTTAATAAACTAGAGTCACCATAGGGCATATCTATATATTTGACACTGCTTTTTCATTAACTAAAATTGTAGAAATAATTCTAATGCCTCGCGTATAATAATCTATATTTTCATCGTCGTAATTCGGAAATCCGTAACGCTTGCACCATAAATTTTCTAAAATATAACCCTACATATTAAAATGCATTTCCCTAATTTTGGTGCCCAGTTAAATTCTAGATATGATTGCTTTTCTTTATTTAAATATTAATTCGTAGTTGCATTAATTAATTAATTAATTAATAACCCATAGTAGCAATTCGTCACCGTAGTACCCATCAACCAGATAAAAGCCAATCCATCTAGGACTGTTTTCTTTCTTGATTGATTATGCTTGCTATGTATGCCTTGCTTGGTATTTTCTTTTGTCTGTCAACGCTAGACAAGCATAGGGTAAAAGACATGGAGACAACCCGATGGATCCTAGGAGCACGGTTACACCCGGACAGGAGCAAGAAGCACGCAGGATCTCGGAATAACGATATAATCGACAGCGAGCGAAGGCAAGTCCTGACTCCCACCTCCCCTTTTCCCTCCATATATTATGCCACATCCATCCCACTACCCTTTCTTCTCTACATAAATTTACCACTCCTAAACCACTCTCTTTTCCACCGCTCTCGCTATACTGCACCAGTCCAACCATAAAACCTACCACTCCCCTTTCAACTAATTATTTAATTAAATTAATCATAAATGATGTTATCCATATTATCAGGTGAACCAATGTTATGAACATATATGACTTATGATGAATATTGTGATAAACAATGAATATTGTGATATATAATGAATATCATGATATATGATGAATGTTGTGATATATAATGAATAATGTGATACATATGCTATGAGCTTTATGATATGGATAACCTAAGAACATGGATGTTAATTGAACTGGTAAAATAGAACTTATTTTCGACGGGAGCGAGTGGGGGTATTTCACGTGGTGTGGATTACCTTGGTAGGATCGCCTAGTGAGGGTTCCTGTTGGGAGATACTCGCTTCGGTCATATAAGGACCGGTTTATTTGCCATCTCGCCTAGCCAGAATTTTGTACAGCCGCATGTCTATACGGGTAGACTTGATCTCACACCCCGTTAGATTAAAGTATAATTTTCACTAGGAGGCCGGAGTGGCAACGGACTAACAGGAGAGGACACGGCTGTTGTGTGATCTACCGTGGTCTGATCGGCATGGTTGCTTTGTGGTCTTCCATGTAAAATTTATTATTGTGCCGTGTGCGAGCACCCTTTTATTATGTAATCTGGATGCTATATGATCATCCACCGGATGCTGTGTGATCATTCAACCACTTGATATTCTAGGATGCTGTGTGATCATCCTGATGCTTGTGGGTTCCGGTCCCTGAGTAGTCTGTGGTGGAATTATATGGAACTCTAAGGTAGCATCATCCGGGTACGAGGTCTCGTTAGGCCTGTTACTACCACCGCGCATGGTTTGGAGCTGTGTCTATCATGTGGGAAATTTGTACAACCTCTGCAGAGTTTACCAAATCTATTCGAATAGCCATGTCCTTGGAATGGGCAACCGCTGGGATGAGGTCTCAAATGATTAGACTCTTTTATGTAAATCAATTATGATAATCTGGTAAGTTACAAGTTATTGGTGATGGTAAGTTATAACTTGTAAACTCCGGGAACTGGCGAGAAGGGTTAATACTCTCCCGGGGCCCAAACCTCTATTTTTTTAACTCTACTATTACCATATAAAATTCCACCGTAAGACCAACTCCATAAATAGCCTCCACCATACACTTCACCTCTGCTCCAAAATTAGAGCTTGCTGAGTACTTTATGTACTCAATCCCCTCCATTCTATGTTTTTAGGAGTCAAGCTGTAGGAGTACAAACGAGAATAAAGCTATCGAAGCTACGCCAAGATGGAAAGACATGAGTATGTACGAGGACGGAGATGTACGATTACGCAAAGGAGCTACTCGAGGACCACTAGGATAAAGATATAGGATTGAGTTTAGGATTAAGGTTTACGTCCGCACTCCAAGTTGCCTGTAGGAATGGAACCACATCGTTATAGGACCGCTGGATTAGAACTCTGATGTATATTATTAGGCCAATGGCCCAAGTTATGTAATATGAACTTTGTAATGTGTTTCCCCATTATCAATAAAAGTATGGTTTTTGATATTAATATTGTTCGCTCTGTGCGTATCAGCTACTGATTTAGGGACTGATACGTGATGCACAGTGGACCCTAAAGTAGGGGCCCCACAGTACTATGATTTTTCAAAAATTTAGCCGAAATAAATAAAAAAGAAAAGACAAAACCGCTGTAGCGTAGCAATACCGTGGGTACTGTAGCTAGCTCACCACATTTAAAGTCTTTTACTGTCCAGGGCCCCGCACTTCGCGCGGGTATTACTGTTGCAAACGGGCTGAAGTGTTCATACCGGGTCAAAGACTGTTCACGTGTTCGGTACTGTTCACCCAGAGCTGGTACTGTTCACCAAGCTCTGGTACTGTTCACGAAGCCTGTAGCTGACGCACCACGTTTAAAGTCTTTTATAGATGTGCTGTGATCTTTCCATGTGTGACAAAGTTAGATTTTTTTAACTTTGGGAGGGACTTGAAAATATAATCAATATTTAGGTAATATCAATTAATTCATTAAAAGAATATTATTTTTTTCTGTATTAAATTTAGTTGCTTAGATTTGTCAGTTGAATTTTATATTATTTTGGATTTGTGTGCGTGTTTCTATATTTAAAGAAAATTGGCAAGCCCTATTCTTTTTCAATCGTTGTCCCTATGTTTTTATATCGTGTATAATTTGAACGCACACAATCCATATACTCTAAATGCACACCACACACACACGCACACGCACACGCAAGATTAGAAGGCTCTCTAGCCTTCAGTGTGCTGGAAACACGTAGTCCACCAAACGAGCACGTGTGTGTATCCTAAAACTTATGGAAAAATTATTCTAAAATTTTTGAAAAAATTGTAGAAAAAGGTGCGATACCAGGGTTTTAAACCTGGTGGGTAGCGTCACACTGGATAACTCTACCGTTAGACCACAGGCTTGGCTCGCGTTGTCTTTGTGTTTTTGGCTCCACTTCCTTCGGTTCTTGGTTGGACTTGGCCCGCTCCTTTTTTCCCCTGCTAACCCATGCCACACGCCCGCCTCCTTGCGAAATGGACAACGGTCACACTGCCACCCAAAGAAATCTAACGCGCCCCTGCCGCCTTGCAAATTTGGCCCAAGGCCTGATATTAACCCACATTTGAAAGCACCAGCACCCATAATCACGCGAGTGAGACCGCCGCCAGCCGTCTCCGTGCAATAATCTCCCCTCTGTCGTCGCGTCTTCTTGAGTGGTCTGTAATGCGTACGAATGTGGGAATAACAAGTTGTTTAATTTCCGAATTCAATCTTGGTATAGACAGGTGATCGACTAATTAACCTGAGTAACTTGCATCAAATTCACTGCAGTGTCGACGGTTCCGCTGTTGAGAAATAACCAACCGTTTATACTTTCAGTCTGGTACATAAGAATTAAAAACCTCACCTGGACCTGGTTACCAAAACTATTTTTGTGCGCCTGCGCCAGAAGTTGAGAGTAGGGATGGCAATAAAATGTACTCCGTACTGTCTAAATGACAATGAAGTCATCTGAGAGATACTTTCTTCCTGATTGTCTAACCACAAGAGCATAAGACCTTTGCTTCTCTTAGGATTAAAATAAACTGGTAGCTGTTGGTAACAGAGGTACTGGGCAATTCCACAGCAGTTCTGAATTTCATGTACCAAACTGATTCAGTACTCAAAATTATTAAACTAGATTATAACTGACTCTGATTCAATAATTTCCTCTTAAATTGACCTCTCCAATTTTTTAGTGCCTACAGCTATTTGCAAAATGCGTAGCTCTGAAATTTTTAATCTAAAGGACTATGAAATTCACTGATATCATGTTTAATTGAATTCTCTGTGAAACAAACTGTTAGGTTGTTATATGGTTGCTAGGGGGGTGTGGGGGGTGTAGTTGAGGGAGCACCGCCCACTGACGTGCTACAGTACCCTCGAGGTGCTACAGTGGCTACAGTCGCGCCTGATGTTTGTGGCGGCTGGGGCTGCGAGGGCAAGAGGAGGGCTGTCCGGGGGCCTTGCCCACGGCTAAGAAAAGAGAGAAGGAATTTTCTTCTTAATTCTTGCTTAATTAGATTGATACATCTCCTCTCCTTATATAAAGAGGTTTATTCGAGTCCCAACCAAGGCTTATTTGACTCCTAAATAAGCGACCCTTATCTCTAATTAACCCTAACACTAACAGGCTATATCCGGCCAGCCTATTGGGTCTGGGCTGGTGGTATAGCCCATTAGTGTTAGGGTTAACTAGAGATAAGGGTCATTTGCTTAGGAGTCAAGTAAGTCTTGCTTGGGAGTCGAGTAAACCTCTCTATATAAGGAGAAGAGATGTATCGATCTAATCAAGTAAGAATTAAGAAGAAAATTCCTTCCCTCTTGCTCAGCCATTAACAAGGCCCCTCGCCGGCCTCCTCTCACCCTCACATCCCCATCTGCCACAAACATCCGGCATGAATAGTACCCGTGGGCACCGTAGCGCCACGGGTACTATAGCAGGACAGTTGCCGCCGCTCCCTCAACTTGTCCCCTCAACCCTAGCAGCCACGTAACATATGTGCTTTTGTGTTACATATTTGTGCAACTAGGCTAATTTCTATGATATATTGTGTTAAGGTTGTCTAGCTGTTGCCTGACCAGATAATTAAGTTTGTTATTTTTGTAGGAATTCATCCTTTTAATTGGCTTGGTTTGGGTGGCACGCTTAACGTCACCAAGCTCAGATGTTGGTAACCGCAAGGTGGACAGCTCGCCACACGGCTCGTCTGCCATTGTCGCCCAGACCGTGAAGGGGTCGCATGTGCTCAGGATCGATGGGTACTAAAGGACCAAAGGACTTTGGCAATTGCGAATTTATCAAATCTGACACATTCGACATTGGAGGCCATCTCTGGTACATCAGGTACTACCCTGATGGTGCCGACACAGACTGCTGGTTGGATAGAATTCTACTTGCATCTCAGTCGCCATAATGATACGGGTGTTAATACAAGCTACAAGTTCACTTTACTTGACGACGTCGGAGAACCAGTTCCATCATATTGTATAAGCAATGATGTGATACCAGTTTTGACTCTGCAGACATCGGATGGGAATATCTTCAATTCATTGAGAAGAAGGCCCTGGAGCGATCAGCCTATGACTGTTTCAGTGTCAGGTGTGATTAAGGATGAAAACGGAACGGAAATATCCCGAACCAAACTGCATCGTTTTCTATATTTAATCCGATTGAATCCGTATTTTCTTGTCCGACTTTACCGTTTTGGCTTTCGCATTTCAGATGTTTCGTATTTCAATGTAAAAGTAGAAAACGGTTTAAACATTTTTCGACCGTTTTTTACTTTTCTACTTTTAATTTGAAATATTCTGAATTCAAAATTCAGTTTAAACCGAATCTGGCCAACTGCATAGGTCATATAGCCCAATTACAGGCTGCTCACTACGCAGCTGCGTTCTTTCTACTAGTGGCCAGCTGCCCTCTCTTATAGACGGCACCGAGCCTTATCTCCCTTCACCTCACGAGGTGGTGCTAAATGGCAGGAAGCCAACAACATCTACACGAAAGCCCACCTGAGCCATAGCCTATCAAGCTTATCGGTTTAACCCCCACCTGCGAAGTCAATCATTTGATAGTTTTTGCCTCAGCCGAATAAATCGTTGTTACTCAAAAGAAAAATCTGAATAAATCTTTAAAATAAAATACTACATCTATTTCAAAAAGATTAATAAAATTATTCTAATTCAGTTCAAGTTCAAGTTTCTATAACATCTCATTTTAGTTCAGATTCTAAAATGGTATGCTAGTGTCTACATCTAATTTTAATTCCTATTATTCTGCTAGCTACTAATTGCTTGTTCTAGACTTGTACTTATGTGTCGGCTATTGTGTTAAATACCTAAAACCATGGATCATGCATTTGTTAATTATTATATGCACTTGAACTTAATCATGTATGTTCTTAGTCATGCACTTGGTCCTACGGGTTGGTATTTCGTATTGAGTTTTCGTATATCGACCATGTTCAACATAAATCCGTTCGAATTGATTCATTTTCGAAATTCTCGATATTTCGTAAGTTCGCGTTCGTTTTCGTGTCCGGCTTTACCATTTTCGCTTTTGTTTTCGTATTTCAAATGTAAAAGTAGAAAACAATTTACGAGTTTTTCAACCATTTCCAACCGTTTTCATCCTTAGGTGTGATGTCACCATCTTAAAAGAGATCTGCACAGAGGGCACCTCGCAGTTTGTCATGGTTCCACCGTCAGATATGAACCAGCATATAGGCCGTCTCCTGTCATCAGGAGTGGAAGGAGACGTCATATTTCAGGTCGGCGAGGAGACATTCACCGCACATAGGCTTGTGCTCGGTGCTCGGTCCTCGGTCTTCATGGCAGAACTCCTCGGTCCCATGAAGGAGAGGAAAAGCTGGATACAGATTTATGACATGGATCCGAGAGTGTTCAAGGATATGCTGCACTTCATCTACACTGACTCTCTGCCTGAGATGCAGAAGGGTGATAGCTATGTCATGGCTCAGCATCTGCTAGTAGCAGCTGATAGATATGGTTTGGAGAGGCTGAAGCTCATCTGCGAGGACAAGCTTTGCAACTACATCAACACTAGCATGGCAACGACTACATTGGTGCTTGCAGAGCAGCATGGCTGCAAAGGGCTCAAGGAGGCATGCTTCAAGTTCCTCAAGTCTCCGGGTAATCTAGGCTCAAAAAAAAAGTCTCCGGGTAATCTAAAGAGGATCATGGATAGTGATGAGTTTCAGTATCTGACAAGCAGCTGCCCTCTCTTCTAAACGAATTGATCGCCAACGTTGCTCCATGATGTCAACGCACTGGGGCACTACTCTTACTTGCATAATAACATATGCTTATTCTCTATGCATGCTACTTATCTACTATTACTTCTAGTACCAAGTGAAATGTTATGTCTTCACAATTCTGTTAATATCATTAGAAGTAATACGCATATCAATTATTGGAACCTAATTCGGTTGTTCCTTATATTTCTATTGAATCCTAAGGCTTAATATATAAATGTTTTTGAGAGGAATAGTACATTCCATTAAGTCATGGACCGAGAAACATCTTTGCCCAGGAGGTTCTCCACACCGTCATGTGTTCCGTCCCAATCCGGGCTGAAAGATTGAGAACACTTAAAACCATGAACCACTAAATTATGTATGGGAGACTTTGTTGCAGACACGGGAACAATACTTAACATGGAAAGTGGTAAAAGAACTAGCTATTATATGGTCTTTGACTCATGTATTATTCCAAATATGGCGGCAAGTGTGAAACAGTCGCCTTTCAAAGCCATTTTCAACATCATCAAGTCTGTTTCTGCGACATCTCATGTGATGCCCAGTTCGTTGGCAATTCTGATTTAGAATTATTAAATATCCAATGAATTTAGAATTTTTTTAAATATCCTAACGTAATAACATGAAAAGAAAAATGAATGATAGATGAGATGTTATATAGGTCACAACCCATTATCTTAGATAACCGAGCATCCCATCGAGTCAACCACCACCACCTCTCTTTCCTCTTCCTCTACAACCCTATTGTAGTGTTGGAGTTGGGGCTGTTTTTTATAATCTTACAATAATCTACAATGAACAGAATGTCACCGTGCTCGTACGGAGAAGCGGGAGCACCAAAGAAACCAGAGTTTTAACAAGTTACCGATAGCCCCTCAGGAAATATGACAATTAATGGTGTATGTTAATAATTGCATATTTATTTTCTATGTCTAGATGCATAGACTAATGGCACAGATCACCTATCACGAGAAAATTTAGCAAGAATATGATTTATAAATTTCGATGGGGTTGACAGACCATGACGAAAACCCTTAATTCGCCCGTGGATGAGATGTGGGATGCATATTAGGTGCCCTTCTGTCCGTTTCCACTACTTCAAAAATGATTTTTGTGCAGACAATTCCTTTTTTTTTTGCAGAGGTGGGGTAAAAGTGTTCCCTTCACCATTGAAACAAAAGTGCCATTAAATATTGAAATTAATCAACGAAAATGAGGGTACCCGTGTCAAATTGAGGACTTAAACCTAGGTCAACACATGTTCCACTACAAGGAACTTAACCAGTTGAATGCTTAGTTCGGAATCTTTTCTCTTGAAAGTGTATCATTTTCTTTAGTAAAATGATGTTTCTAGCTTCATGAACAAATTGTTCTAGCTTCTAAAAAAAAGGAATTTGTAAGTACAAAATGGTTCTGCTACACAAGAAAAATTTTCTAAGGGGAAAATTTTCTAGATTGCTGGAAAAATATCTAAGATTGAAAAGAAGTTTTTGTTCAGGTAGAGAAGAAAATTATTGTATAAATTGATTTGACCATTGAATATAGTAATATACACAGGTGAACAATAAAGTATGTTAGGTAGAAGAATAGTTTTTTCTAAGATATAATAATTCAGATAACGTTTTGAAAAATCATGAAATAAAAGAATTTTTATAACTAAACAAAACACTCCCTCTATTTCAAATTATAACACGTTTTGGCTTTTTAGATAAATTACTTTTACTATGCATCTAGACATAGAGTATATTTAAGTACATACTAAAATCTAAAAGCCAAAACATCTTATAATTTGGAATAAATAAAACATATAACACGGGACAAATTGAATGGGAGTTAAGCTGGTTGAGTGGAATAACTTAGTAGCAAGAGTCACGAATATTAACTTACAAGTTGGATGAGATAGGTTCTTTTGGCTCCTTAAAAGTAATGGCGAGTTTGCGGTAAACTCCATGTATAAATACCTTGTCAATATAGGCTCTGTGGTTTATTAAGAGAGGGATGATTTTAACTAAAGATAATTATTAAAGAGAAATTGGAATGGCAACAATTCTTGCGTGTTTTGTAGTAGGGATCAAACTATTCAACACCCCTTCTTCGAGTGGTTGTATGCTAAGTTCTTGTGGTGGGCGATACATCTTGTTTTGGGTCTGAAACCCCCTTTGAATGTAATGGATATGTTTCATGATCGGCACAAACAAAGGGGTAGATCAAATAAGACGTTGCTATTGACGGGTGGTGCAGCCATTTGTTGGACCCTAGTAAGAAATGATATGGTTTTTGAGAAATGCCAACCCAAATCTCTTTGGCAGATTTTATTCAAAAGAATGCACTGCCTATGACATTGGTCATATTTGCAAAGGTGTAATGAAATCAAGGAGCGCTTCTCCCAAGTTTCTCGGGCGCTACAAACGGCGGTCATGCAGTTCTTTGCTTCTTTCAGATGGCGAGATAATGCTAGGATGGGTTTTTGAGTCGATTTGTTTTTATGTGTTTTCAACTTATGCGAAAATTAGTCCGATTCTCTCGGCCTCCAGAGATGAAGCCGGATCCTTTCCATTATTTAAAAAGAACAAGGGAGAAATTGCAAAGGTGAAGAAAACTCAAATAAACTACTGAGCTTAGGCTCTATAGACCCAACTAGCATCTTGGGCCAAAATTAATAGACAACTACTACTCAATTTCCGGACTGGACTCTCCTCTCTGCTGGATGGGTCTCATATAATCCAATACCTTCCCGTCTTTCGCCCACCGCCTCTGTCCACGGATCTCGCAGTGGCCGGCCGCCGAGCGCCGATCGACTTGCATACTCGGCCATCTCGATCGAGTCGTAAAAGCAATCCTATTGCTCTCATCTCCCTTGATTTGCCATTGTGGCCAGCGACATGCAACTCCTTCCATACACATAACGAGATCTGTTTTTGGCGGCGGCGGCGGCATGGCGCAGAGCGACAGCGTCAGCGCGTCCGCCATCGTCGCCCAGACCGTGAAGGGGTCCCACGTCCTCAAGATCGATGGGTACTCCCGGGTCAAGGCATCGGCCGGCAGCGGCAAATTCATCAGCTCTGGTGAGTTCGTCGTCGGCGGGATTACTTGGGACATCAGGTACTACCCTAACGGATGCACCCCAAAGACCTCTGGCTGGATAGGCGTCGTGCTGCACCTCAAGAACAACCATGACGCGGGTGTCGAGGCCAGCTACGCGTTCAGCTTGCTCGACGGTGTCGGCGCACCAGTCCCTTCGTATTCCTCCGGCAAGGGCACGTACGGCACGCACTTTCAAGTGCGCAGACACCGGATTTGGGTGTCGAAGGTTCATCATGCGGAAGGCCCTGGAGGGATCAGCCTATCTCAAGGACGACTGTTTCAGTGTCAGATGCGACGTCACCGTTTCCACGACGGCGGTCCGCATCCCGCGGTCCGTCGCCGTGCCGCCACCAGACATGCACCGGCACATAGGCCGCCTCCTCGAGTCCCAGGTGGGCACGGACGTCACGTTCCAGGTCAGCAAGGAGACCTTCGCCGCGCACCGGCTCGTTCTCGCCGCTCGGTCGCCGGTGTTCATGGCGCAGCTGTTTGGCTCGATGAAGGAGACGAGCACGAGCCACGTACGGATCGATGACATGGACCCAAGAGTGTTCAGGGCCATGCTGCACCTCATCTACACAGACTCGCTGCCAGACATTATGGACAGCAGTGACGACGCGCCGGCCATGGCTCAGCATCTGCTTGTGGCAGCGGATAGATACAACTTGGAGAGGCTGAAGCTCATATGCGAGGACAGCCTTTGCGACTACATTAACACTGGAACGGCCGCGACTACGTTGGTGCTTGCTGAGCAGCATGGCTCCAGAGGGCTCAAGGAGGCGTGCTTCGAGTCTCTCAAGTCTCCTGGCAATCTAAAGGCGACCATGGATAGTGATGAGTTTCAGCATCTGGCGACAAGTTACCCCTTCCTTCTCAGCGAGCTGCTCGCCAACGTAGCACCATGACGCTCCAATCTGAGACAGAAAAATTAATAAGCAATCAGTACTCTCTATGCATGTAACCTATTTCTTAGATAATGGAAACAAAGAGAATGAGACCAACAATTGCAACCTTGTAAAATACTGATACTAGTACAGAAAATATTTTTACTGGAGGCGAAATGTTGGAACTATCAGTGTGGGTGAAAATCAGCGAACTCCACTGGCGTTACTTAATAACTGAATCACACGATTTTTCACACGTGTGATGGCTAGAAATCAAACCAGTAACCTCAGGCCTCACGTGTGCACCTCATAGTCTCTTGTGACTAAACGGTATAAACATTTCTCTCATATTTACTGTACCATAAAGTTTCAAGTAGAAAGTTTTAGATCTCATTGAGTGTTGGGGGGACCCCTTCGATGCGCTACTCCGTTCTAGTCTCGTCCCATAGCTGAACCCACGATCGCACTTTTCCTCACATCCAAGGGTGCAGCCAGCGTGGCTCTGTCCGCCGCTGCTCAGGCGATATCCACGGCGGGACCCTCGCCAGGTCGAACAGTGGCGCCCCGGAAAAGGGCGCCTCATCTTCTCGCCCCTGAACGGTGTTCCCCAACAACAGACAGCGGAGGTAACTTTGATCCTGTGTCTTTGCAGATCGAGCGGCGCTCGCGAGGCCGTTCGGACAGGAAGGAACCCTCATGAGGCTGGCTCCGCTGCCATGAGAAGAAGGACAGAAGACAGTGGTCCCCAGAGACGGAGCCCCCTACGTTGTCAGTACAGTAGTTGGATTGGGTGGGCAGAATGTATGAAGTACCTGTGAACTGAGCGTAGCTCAGCTGACTGAGTTCCTTGTGGTAGAACCTGTCCATCCGGGTTTAAGTCTCTGACTTGACACATGTGCTCACATTTTCATGAATTTATTCTAGGATTTAACTATGCTACTCTTTCAGTGGTAGGTGACGTACCCGTCTACAGCAAGGCACCTATGGTGACTTCGTCAATCTTGAGATTTGCTGGTCCATCTCAGTTCTTCAGAGGTACTCATAGCGGTAGGGTGTGCATGCGTGCGTTATAGGGGTGAGCATGCGCTCGTGTATGTGAGCGTATCTGTAAATGGGTCTCGCAAAAAATATATATAAAGTGCCGTACTCCTGTAAAGTGAAGCCCCGCTGTTACGGGTAGGTTGTAATTTACCGTACCCCCAGTGATGCCTATAAATACTCAACGGGTGGCCCTAGTAGTGGATGATGAATTAATAATCATTTACTTCTGAATTTATTGAAATTCCTTTCTATCCCCTCTTGTCTGACCTTCACTTTTCCTTTCCTGTGGGACACTATTGCGGGTTCGTAACCATGGCGAGGATCATAGTTGTTCGTCTGAAATCGATGTGTGGGCCTCCGGTGGCTCAGACACTCAAAACACGAAAGGGACACAATAGTTTATCCTGATTCAGGCTTCTGAGCCCTACGTCCGGTAGTATAGTGATCTTCATGTTAAGGAATGCTCAATTGGGGGTTACAACGGTATACAGTAGGTGCTATCCTAGTATTCGTCGGTGTTTTTCCTCAATGAGTAAGAAACCGTCCTTCTTTAGCTGAGGTTCTCTAGTTCTCTTGGGATTCGCCTGCCTTCTACAGTTGTTGTCCTTTGATCCCCTTATATTTTGAGGAGGGCCGGTGTACAAGTTGGTTTAGGTTCTAGTCTATGGTCTATGCACCAAGGTGCATGAGTCCTCTGCCACGACGTTGATGGACCTCGCCTTGTCATGTAGGGAGGACTCGATAGAGTCGCAACTATCTCCTGATGTCACTATCATCGTTCTGACACTTGACTGTCTGGGGTTGTCTACTGCGGAATGGCCTCCCCAGAGTGAACCTTCTCGAGGCTTGCTTGGTTGGCAAGGAGCCCCCGCCTGGAGGGGCTGACGAGTGGGCCCAGGAGCCCTTCGCCCATGGAGTAGTTGAAGTCCTTTGTCCTGTTGTGTCACGCTAGTTGTGTGACCCGACCGAAGGAGTGGCCGATAGGGCCTTGTGCATCTTCGTACTTGTTAGGCACTAGATGTGTGGGTGGTTTATCTGTGGCTCGAGACATCGGTTTGTCACCCGAGTGCTAGTCTAGGTTTGTGCTGGGTTGGAGTCAGGCTCTGGCTACCATCGCATGGTAGTCCGGGGCCTTGGCTAGCCCTTGAGCCCCAAGCAGCGGCCACGAGAATGCTTGGGCTCTCCCTGACTCGTTCCAAAGGGTGCGTGTGAGCGTACCCAATGGGTATACCCCTAGCCCCTAGTCTATTTTTCCAGAGGACTTAAGATAGCTCGATGTTTGACTCTCATGAGGAGCCCTCGAGCCCTTTGTGGCCTTCTAGGTCGAGCCCGTGATGGCGACGAGGGGCCGAGCCTGATCTTGATGATTGGGTCGATTAGGGTGCATAGAGTCATGGTGGTCTTGGGTCAGACACCCTTGTGGGGGCACTCATGCCTTTAGGCGTGCGCACGTCTTCTGAGCCGAGCAATGCTGGGATCGAGCGTCATGTCAGGAGGCCCAAGCGAGGGCGTGGCTGACTAGTCATGGAGTTGCCAGCACTAGGCCCACGTGGGGCGCTTTACTTACCTTAGCCCGTCATGGGTCAAGGGATGGGGCGTCGGGGCCCTGGCTTGGGGCCAATCCGACTCTCGATGTCCCACGCCCGTGTGAGGGCTCGGCGACAAGCTTCCTTGGCCCGGGCTGCACTTTACGATGGTCGGGTGTGTTTTGCGCTCCAGGCTTGGGTTGCCCTCATTGGGTCCACCGCTCAGTGCCCTCTGAACTTATCTTTGTTGCGCTCAGGGAGCGATCACAGGGTGCTCGTCGGTCGGTCCTCAGAATTCCTAGCAGAGGTGCTGACATAGCCCCGTGAACGCCGTGGGGCCTGCTAGACAATCCTCGGTCGACGTGCTAGCGGGTGAAGTTAACACACGTGATGCCCCATGCTCTATGAGAGGTGAACCGCTAGGCCACGCGGTGACGATCCGAGGGTCAAGGGGCCATGGTGTTTTGGATATGCTAGTCTTGGCCATCAGTCCGGCGCGATGGGTTCGAGGGGGGGCGTGGCATATAGTAATATACACATGTGAACAATAAATTATGTAAGGTTGCCAGAAAAACCAATTTATACATGCAACAATAAATTAAAAATATAAAAATTCAGATAACATTTTCTAGCGATGAAACCGAGTTCGATTCCTATATGTATAGGGTTCCGCTACAACACACGGGTATATTTGCTATTTGTATCTAATCTAATGTAAAAAAAGGGGGTCGGGGTGGTGAGGGTAAGGGTTTCCTCGGCGTAGTTGGAGTCAATAATTTCCGGACTAGACAGACAAACTCCTATCCTGGGTGGTTAGGTCACATATATACCAACCACTACCTTCCCGTCTTCCACCCACCGCCCCTGTCCACGAATTTCACGGTAGCTGCTGAGCGACGATCAACTTGCATACTCAGCCATCTTGAGTCGTAAAAGCTTATCGATCGATCTCATCTCCGACGATATCGCATTGTGGCCAACCTGCATCTCCTTCCATACACATATGCCGAGCTCTGTTCTTGGCGGCGGCGGCCTGGTGCACACCGTCAGCGAGTTGGGCATCGTCGCCCAGCCGTCAAGGGGTCGCACGTGCTCAAGATTGATTGGTACTCCCGGATCAAGGGAGTCGGCGTCGGCAACGACAGATTCATCACATCCGACCCGTTCGACGTTGGCGGGCATCCTTGGGTCATCAGGTACTACCCTGAGTTAGAGAGCATGAAACCCTCTGGCTGGATAGGCTTCTTCCTGCACCTCGACCACAACCATGGCACGGGAGTGCAGGCAAGCTTTCAGTTCAGTTTGCTCAATCGCGTCGGAGTCCCGTCGTATTGTTCTGGCGACCAGAAGGTTCACACTTTCAAGTACGCAGACGTCGGATGGGGACCTCAAAACTTCATCAAGAGGAAGACCCGGGAGGAATCAGTCTATCTCAAGGACGACTGCTTCCGAGTCAGATGCGACGTCACCGTCTGGACGGCGGTCCGCACGGGCAGCATCCCGCGGGTTGTCACCGTGACACCATCAGACATGCACCAGCACATGGGTCGCCTCCTCGAGTCCCAGGTCGCCACGGACGTCACGTTTCATGTCGGCGAGGAGACCTTCGCCGTGCACCGGCCCGTGCCCGCCTCTCGGTCGCCGGTGTTCATGGCGCAGCTCTTCGGCCAGATGAAGGAGACGACCACAAGGCACAAGCCACGTATGGATCGATGACATGGAGCCCAGAGTGTTCAGGGCCATGCTGCACTTTGTCTACACGGACTCGCTGCCGGAGATGGACAGCGGCGGCGACGCGCCCCGTGGCTCAGCGTCTGCTTGTGGCGGCGGATAGGTACAGCATGGAGAGAGGCTGAAGCTCATCTGCGAGGAACGCCTTTGCGACTACATTAACACTGGCACGGCAGCGACTACACTGGAGCTTGCGGAGCAGTATGGCTTCAGAGGGCTGAAAGAGGCGTGCTTCAAGTTTCTCAAGACTCCCGGCAATCTAAAGGCGATGATGGATAGTGACGAGTTTCAGCGTCTGACAACCAGGTGCCCCTCCCTTCTAAGCGAGCTGCTCGCCAACGTGGCACCCTGACGCTCGAATCAGAGAGACACAAAAATTAATAAACTATATAAGTATACTCTCTATGCATGTAAGCTTTTTTTCGATAATGGAAACAAAGTTCAGAGCGAATGAGACAAATTATTACAATCTTGTAAAATACTTCCACTAGTACAGAAAATGTTTTTGGCTAGCGGTTTTTATTAACCGTAAGTGTAAAAGGCCAGTGAAAATAAGCAGGCACCACTTAAAAACCGACTTACGCTGTTTTCCACGCTTGTGGTAGCCAGAAATCACACGTGTGATCTTATGCCTCCCCTGTTACTACCCTAACCACTGCACCTTATAGTCTCTTGGGACAAAAAGGCATAATCGTTTCCCATGTATTCACTCTGTCAGAAAGTTTTAACTTGAAAGTATTAGATCTCATTAAGATCTACTACTTTGTTTTCGGTCGTTTTTCCATCATTAGAGGTGATTTGAAAATTTTAAAAATATGAATTTTAAAATAATTAATCTTACAAAACATAATTTCCGGGCGCTATATGATTTTTAAACAAAAAAGTAGTCAACTAAAAGGTTTTAGATCTTTTCAAGTAGCACACCTTTTATTCAGATCATTTATCCATCCAAGATTATTTGAAAAGTTCAAAAATTGATTACAAATTATTTGTATTGACTGTAGGTTAAGAAAACTGCTACTATAAATACATCTTTACTGGCGGTTTTCTTAAGGCTACTGATAGTAGAAATAATATATTTACAAATGTGCTTCTCTTATAGACACAGTAAGTGGAAATTGGATTTACAGCAGTGATAGTTAAGAGAACCGCCAGCGTAGTTTTACTGCAGGGACAGTGTAGTGGTATTGTATTGGTCTCTCCTTCTCAATGAAAAAACAAGAGAAGCCTGCCTCTGGACTACTCTCTCTCTCTCTCTCTCTTGATCCGTAGACTCAGCTGTCCCATGGGTTAAGCATGTCTAGTGTCAAGTGGTTCACAGGGTTAAACTAGGCGGTTCTACCACTAGTAGTTTCCGACACAATGCTTGAGATTTGAGGTCATTGTTTCCATCCTTTGAAGCACACATTTTTTTCATCACTATATCATTGTCAGTTAATGCCAGTGAGTGTTAAATAAAAAACAGGTACAATGCTGCCACTTGTCCATTGCCGGTTCCAAAAACTAGTCCAAACTGGCTGTGATTTGTGATTTTTACTAGTCTTTAAATGTGTTTAATGCATACCAAGCCCCTCATCTTAGTCATTCGGTAATTTGGTAAGACAGTATGCCATCTGTAACCACAATCACCCTAAGCAAGTACTCCCTCTATTTCAAATTATAAGTCGCTTTGACTTTTTTATACATCCATTTTGCTATACATCTAAATATAATAATATGTCTAATTACATAGCAAAATAGATGAACCAAAAAAGTCAAAACGATTTATAATTTAGAACGGAGGGGGTACAAATAGAAACTAGAAATCTGCGCGGCTTTGCTGCGCATGGCCATTGGTATTTTTTAAGTGTTGCTGATACTTCGTTATTTTGAAGGTATTATTTAAGTGATATTTTGCTTTTTTTATTGAAATGGAACTTTCTTTTTTTTTTGGTGGAGAGAGAAGGGGTAAAAGTATTTAATAAGGAAGGAGTAGCATAAGTAGCCGGAGAGCTGATGTAATTATGAGATGAGTAGAACCTCGAATTACGAGGAGTTTCGAACAATTCGATTTTTTATTTTTTTATTTATTTGAATTTCAATTTTCCCATTAAAAACATAGGAAAAAAGGTACAGTAATAACTTTGTGCTAAAATAGGTTATATTATGGATCCATTGCATATATCTATTCATGAGGATTCTGAAACGATTTGATTTTCTATTTTACGATTTTTCTACGATTTACTACGCAATTTCAAAGCTTCAGCAAATTTATTTGTAAAAGAAAAAGATTAATAGATATAAGTGAAACCAGCGTTGTGCCGAATTCGGCCCACTAAGGTCCACGAAGCGGGTGGCAGGCCAGCCCATTGAAAGGCCTGTATTGCGGGTCGATTTCGGAAAACGTCGAGGGGTTTTTTTAAAAGAAAAGCTAAGAGAGGTGGTTGGACTGCGGGTTCTATTTTTCCAGAGTTCGAGGGCTCTTTTGTAAAAAGACCGGTGATCGTCCGATCTGGGCCGTCCGCACGCCCGATCGGACGGCCGAGAAAAGTGGGCGACGTGGCCACGCTGGTTGGCCCTTTTTTGGTGCCCAAATCGTAGTAAGAGATATCAAACTTATCAGAAAGACTAGCAGGTGTCCGTATTTGTTTACTCCATAGAGCAATAATAACAAGTCAGGTTTCAATTCCTGCTATAAGCTCTAAGCTCACATCAACGCCAGCCCTACATGCTACAGGCACTGGAAGTAACACAGCCAGGACTATCAAGCTGCAAATTAAAATCCTCCTTGTTCCGCTGCTCTTACATTAGTTGTAATAACTCCTTGTAACTGTCAGTACAAATAAATCTTCTTTTAAATGAAAAGTTTTAATAACAGTACACCCTGCGTTCAAGGCTGCAAATGAATCGGTACTCTATCAAAACGGAAACAATGCGTTTCACATGCCATGCTCCTGTATAAATATATGCATCCCCGGCCTACCATCCAAGCTAGCTATAGCTTCCCCATTTCAACTGATTGAATATCGGGAAAAAAAAAAGATCAACTGATCGAGAGCTGCAGACTAACATTGCAACAATGGCTTGCAACAAGATCGCCGCTGCAGCTACATGTGTCCTAGTACTGTCGTTCGTTTTGCCATCAGGTAACAAACAATTCCTCCTCTAGTCGTCTTCTTCTACTTCCAGCTTGTGATGTCAGCTAAAAACAAATCTCGTTTTGATTGAGCAGACGTACAGGGTGTAAAATGGCCGCCGTGCCACCCGTTTGTGCGCAGCCGGATTGGCTCGTGCAGCGGTGGCGATCGCCAGGATTGCAAAGGTCGGTGCCTACTTGAGGGCTACTCGGGTGGAATCTGCGACACCGAAGACATCTGCTATTGCATTCAGACTGACTGCTCTTCGGATGGTAAACTGAATGGTGGCCAGAGAGGGTCTCCTGTGCCGGCACCAGAGTCTACAGTCTAGGGGTGCATGAGCAAGAGCATATAGTAGCAAACATATATGTACCACCATGAAAGAATTTAACGTGTGGTTGTGTGTTTTTTGGGTAATATAAATGGCGGTGTTGAATTTGTGTGCCAATTACTTTGATAAAACAAAATGGAAGTATTTTCCATATTGTGAACTACTATCACTGTGGGTGACAAATTACATCTATGAAATGCGAATTTCCCCATGGATGACAAACTTTGGTGTTGTTTTTAGCTATATTGATAGGAAAGTTCATGATTAACATGTCAGATTATATAATCATGATAGGGCAATGCAAAAACCCACATGATTCAATTTTTTGTTGTGCGTGAATAAACACACGGGGAAATTTGTTTGCCCCGTTGATTCTACAAGAATTCCATGTATAAAAGAGTAATGGCCCTATCAGTATGATTGTTACGCACAGGGAAAAACAATTATCATGTTGAGTCAAATTTTATACAAATGGAAAAAAGGGTACCCACTGTTGAGAATTATTATTTAGTATTCAATTAGGGATTAATCCAAGGGTGTCTTTTCACTCTTCTCTCTTTTACACTTGTAATCGCCCACATAGGCTCTGTATATATATGTACACTGTTCATTAAAATATAACAGAGATCATTTTGCATCAATCGCTTGTCTCTCGTTCTCTACTTCTCTAACACGTTATCACGCACGTCGCTTCTCCACTGACGCTAAGAAGCAAGAAGAAAGGAGAGGAGTACGCCGGCATCCCTGGAAAAGATGACGATGTTGGTGATGCAGTGTTCTTCCATGCCGTCTGTGCTTCGTTGCAAGACTGTCATCACCACCGAATTCTTTACTGAACATGGGGATGAAGAATTAAAGATGTTCTGGCCTGTGACTTCCTATCTCGCTGCAACCTCGTCGTCGTCAGCGTTTTGTATGACCTGAAGAAGCGACGGTCTCCATCACAGGGAGGAATATCCTCAGAGGAAGAACTCAAGAATTACGGTAAGAACATCAATATTTTGTTCGTAGTTGATGTTTACCTTCCTCTCGGCACTCGTCCTCGTGGTTGCGTTTCTGCGCACAGGATAGCCTTGCGGTTGCGGCCAAAAATCTGTGCTGCACGAAGGTTGCCGTGGCTTGGAGTGACGGCAATGGCTGGAACTCGCCACGACATCAAATAGGCGGTGGCCGTGCGCCCGCCCGACAGCGTCAGGTGGCCCTGCGCAGCCTGGTGCCTGCAATCGGTGGCGGCGGCCGGCTGCTCCCCATGGCAGACGACCCGCGCCAGCGGCCTCACACTGCGGCCGGTACCACGCGTGGCCGGCTGACCTGCCTCCCGGCGGCCTCGTGCCCGTGGCCGCAGCCTCGGCCCGGCGATTGGCAGTCGCGCTCGGCGAGGCCCTCGTGCGGCTCCATGCCCGCGGCTGAGGGCCCAACCTGCGGTAACGGCTTCTCGGTAGCGGACCTCACGGCCGAATCGCGCGCGGCCTTGCGCCCGCTGGCCGGCGGCCGACGGCGGCGGTGGTGCCTGCGCACCAGTGCAGCGGCGGCGCACGCATGTCCGTGAGGCCAACCGTCCGTGGAAACCGTTGAATGGATGGATAAGGATGTGCCCTTTTGCACATAAATCCTTCTATTTCCACGGAATTACATCACAATTCTGATGGATTATTATGGACTGGTATTGTTTTTATGTGTGGCCTCGAATATGGCTCTGCAATATATTTCAGTTATACCTAATATAAATGCTCGTTTTAGACTTTATGTCTACATAAATTATGATGCACACTATTTGTTTTGTGAAAATAAATACCCTTTTGAGACCTAGGAGTCTAGAGAAATTGCATCATAATATGATATTGCAGATAAATTTACAATTGTAATATTTAGACATCTTTTTCTGTGTCTATTCAAGGAAGTCCTTTTCAAGGTTGCCAGGATGTTGAGAAGATGAAGCCCGATGATGCAGCAAGATGTGTGGGCGCGTATCGAGGAGGTGATTATTCTGCTAGAACTCAAAGCATCAAGGCCGCCTCTGCTGATGTGGTCCAGTCCGGGGGGATCATCATCAGGGTTGGCACCATTGGTTGCTCAACGTTTGGGCTCCAGCGCTGCAACGAGTAGGCGGGCTTTGGATCTGTCGTCAAGGCGTATAGATCATGTCTCAGTTTCCAATGTTATGTTAAGCAATGTGGTGTTGTCACTAGAGGACCGAGATGCTGGTAAGGCGGGCGCGCCTAAAACACTGAACCTTGACGCCTTTTGCTTTTAATACAAAAGCAGGGGAAACCTCTTTTTCTAAAAAGAAGACATCTTTTTATGTGTCTACAATTTTCTATTTTAGTCATAGACTTTAACAGTACTGTGTGGGGGTATTAACCCCTATACCCTTACGACTAGACTTAAGCTGGCTCAGACTAGAGGGCTCGGCCCACCAAAAGATGACGCGTGGCCAAGTCGATACATGTTACCTGTTATACTTGACCTTACAGATATACTGAATAAATATGCTACTCCCTCCGTTCTAAATAGATTCTTTGTTTTTTTTATGTATTTAGACACAATGTATAAAAAACTATGTATCAGAAAAGCCAAAATGTCTTATAATTTGGAATGAATAGAGTATGAACATATGCAACGAGAATGAATATGAACAAAATAAAAATTGTAATTTATTGTCCTGATGGTTTGTAATGTTAGGAAAATAACCTAAAAATTGTTATTGATTTTAACAATAAATTATTTATGTAATATGAAGATATGAGATCTTGGTTTTTTATGCGAATTTTGGCCATGCATCATGCCTCACATTTCGTATATATATGGTACTCAAAAAACGTAAGTGTCATGCCTCATATTTGTTGGGTATAATATGATTTTTATGAACACATGTGTATCCGGCGTCCCGTTTATTTTATTCTGGCGTGCTCCTCGATGGTAAAATCCATTTCACAAACCACATGCAAACATAAAATTGCTTGAATTTATTTTTCTATAAGCCCTGGAGTAGTAATTTTTGTGCAAAAAATTGACCGCCACTGTAAATTAGGTACCTATATAAATAACCCATTAACCTTATTCTCTCTATTCCTTCAAAAACCTTATTCTCTCTATTCCTTCAAAAACCTTATTCTCAGTATAAAAAAAACTTATTCTCTCTAATTTGTCCCCAAATTTTCTCTATATATCATCTCGTCAGATCCCGTTGAGGGGAAGTGGCAACCATCGATCGCATGGTGGCGGCGTCGTCTCCCGTCGGCCACAGCGGCCTTCCTCCACTAATCCATCATGCGGCCCCTGTCCATGTGGCGGTGGTGGCAGTCCCCATCTTCTTCACGCCACATGCAGACCCATGGATTCAGTGCAGGGCCGGTTTCTGGCTGTCCCAAGAACTATAACGCCCTCTCCTCGATTCATTTGTGTGATTTAATTTATCTGGTGTTTTATCAAACTATTTTACCCATTGTTCCCCTCCCTGTCAAATCTATATAAGGGCTTAGTTGCTGTCTTTGATCTACTCCGGGATGCATGTAGAGATGTCGCACAGTCCATATATTGTCTCTTGAGATTGGCTTTGATTTTCCATAGAAAATCAATTGGATACTTTAGTGATTAGTTTGTGCTTTGTTTGTGCTTGCTTCCTTAACTAGATGCGCACCTCTATTTTCTTTACCTCAGTTGTCATATCAGGTGACGGCTACTCGGATCTAAACATGGGAGGACTAATGGTGATGAAAATTGAGATCCAGTGATGGTCTTTCACATGGACGAAATGTCAGGTTGGAAGCATTCTTTGCACTACTCATGTTTTTCTGGATGCATCAGAATCTTTAAAAATCTAAACCTGCATAATTATTACACAAAGTATCAACAAAATATTACATAACATTATCATTATGTACACCACCATAGCCAGCAAATCGAACAGTATATGACCTTTTGAAATTTTTTTGTTCTTTTGGATTCAGATTTCATTGTTGCATGCTAGAGTCACTATAAAATACCACAGAAACTGCGTCCCATTCCACCACACATACACTTCACATCCACGTTTCACGATCAATGGGAGACCATCACATGGAGGCAAACAACATGCCACCCAACCATGGCAACCCAGTCGATTGAGTTCTAACCAGACAGCTCGTTACTACTGCAATGAGAATAGCTCATGCATGTGTTCTCTCTAGTGGAGCCCACGACAAATAACATCGGGCGATGTAGTTAATTGCTCAGGCAGTCGTACAGGCATTTTTCCATTGATTTGGTTTCTCGAGTTATGACCTTGTTTCATTGTAAAGTTCAATTTGCACCTCCATAAAAGATTTAACATATGTTGAATTAATTTTGTATAATGCCACCTTTGAGGAAGAATTTCTACTTGGACCGAAAGTCAAGAGTACGATTGTAAACAAACTTTTCATGCCCACTAATTGTGGCTGGATCTCAAAAGGCCGCCATACTGTCTACCATCCCCACCGATGAGAAGATGTATGATCCAGACAAATGGTACGACAAATGGCTGGACAGTGAATGGATTGACCATGATCCATCTCAGTGGAGAATGGCATTCCTCGAACCTTGTCCCTTCATCCCACAACTACTGCAAAATTTGATACGATCATCGTCAATGCATTTACTCTCTTGCCATTTGTTGTACCAGTTGTCTGGATCATACATCTCCTCATCAGTGGGGAATGTGGATAGTATGACAACCTTTTGAGATTCAGTCACATTTTGTGGGATGATAAGTTTGTTCGGACAATCATACTCTTCGCTTTCGATCCATGTAGCAGTCCCAAGGAAATTATTCTTCAAAGTAGTTGTTCCACAAAATTAATTCAATACATGTTAAATATTTTATGGAAGTGTAAACTTAACTTTACAACCAAACAAGGTAATAATGTGAGAAAACCAATTCAAAGGAGAGCACCTGTATGACTGTCTATCCAATTGATGCTCTCGCTCTCGCCTGTGCGACACTCTCTCCCTCTCGTGCGGAGCCCGGTGGTTAGTGGCAGGCACCCTCTCTCTCACGTGGAGCAGGTGGCACGACTTCTCACGGAGCACGGGGGTTGGCGGCCGGTGGCGACTGCACGGAGCTCATGCCCCGGTGGCAACCGCCTTTGCACGGATCTAGCAGCCAGGCGGCGTGCAGGCCGCCTCAAGGATTTGGCGGCCCGACAGCGGTCAGCACGCCAGTGGATCTCATGGGCCGGCGGTGACCAGATCTCACGGGCTAGCGGCGGGCGGCAATTGCACGGAGCTCGTGCCCCGATCACGTGGATCTGGCAGCCCGACGGCGCTCGGGCGGCCGCAAGGATCTGGCAGGCTGGCAACGGCCGGTGTGACAGCAGATCTCATGGCCCGACAGTGGCCGGATATCTAGGTGGCTCCCCCTCTGTGGCAGGTTCCCGTGTGGGGGCTGAAGCGGGCTCCGCCATGGTGGCGACGACCATAGTCACCGGGAACGTGGTACGGTGCCACGTTCCAAGTTCCGGGAACGTGCGTTCCCGTTCCAGGAACGTGGATCAGTTTCGTCCCAACAGTAGAAAATCCTTTCTCAAGGAGCGTTCCACGTTCCATGATCCTCGTTTCACGACCCAATCGTTCTGAGAACTTTGGGACTATGGCGATGACATGGGTGCTACGGTGCGCGGTGAAATTTGCGTGCGCCTGTGGGCAGTGCGGTAGGTGAACTGGGAGTCGGCGGGGTTCTGCCTTTTTTGTTTTTTAATATATTTTTTCAGGCAGGCATGGGGACCACCTACAAAAACATGATTAATGCTGACAGACACAGTGACTGCCTACAAAAATGCAGGACTTTTGTCACAAGAGGAGGTGAGGTCTGCCTGTGAAAAACGAATTCAACCGCCAGGGAAAAGCTATTGCGTAGCAGTGCAAGCAGCTATTCTGATTCGAGTGCTAAGGTGTCCAGTTTGAACTCTATCGACTGGATTTTTTTTTTTGAGAAACTCTATCGACTGGGATTGTCGTGGCTAGTTAGCGTGTTGTTTGCTTCCTTGTGATGGACATTTTTTGAGAAACGTGGATGTGAAGTGTACTCGATCCCTCCGTCTCTAAATAACTACCATTTTCGCTTCTCAAAAAATAACTTTGACTAAATATATATAAAAATTGTTATATAGTACAAAACTAATATCATTAGATAGATAGTTGAATCTATTTTCATAATAAATTTATTTTTAGATTACGTATTTTCTACAAATCTAGTCAATCTTACGGCACGAAAACTAAAAACTATAGTTATTCAGAGACGGATGGAGCATGTGTGGTGGAACGGGATGCAGTTTCTGTGCTGCACCTAGCGCTGCATATTATAGTGAGTGTCACGCAACATTGAAATCCAAATAATAAAAAAATTCCGAAAGGTCATATGCTGTCCGGTTACTGCACCCTGGCACGGAGGGACCACATATGCACAAAATCTAACAACTTTAGGGACATACAGCACCGTGGGCCATCATGTGTGTTTGACCAAGTATAAAACATAATATTTGCTCATCAATTGTTTATTTGCACTTAGGAGCTGAAGTCCAGCATATGCATGGCGACGACATTGAACACACGTATCTATATATAATTATAAAGTAGCTACAAACCATTATTTGTATTGCCGATCACTCTACATGCAGTTTTTATATAAGTTAGAACAAAACAACGTATCCAAATATGAGAGAGTCTGATCTTCTATGACAAGCATACGAGTTACATCGGTGTGTCCAGGTTCAATGTGTTTCCACAATTCATCATTCTCAGAATCAGCGGTGAAGTATTTGTTTTTGCCTTTCCTAGGTAGATGCGCCGTTTCAGGTCGGCAGTAATTGATTACTAATTAGAGGTCCCTAATTTTATGGGGCCCAGCGTAATCACTCCATTTGCTGCTTTGTTCATGAACATAAGGTATCATTAGGAAGTTATCATTATTGTTCTGACATTGGCACTAATAATGTCTCAAAAGTGTTGCTAATTTGTGCATCCAAATTCATTTTTGCATGTAATGGTTGAGTGGTAAGACATATTTCATTCTTATGGTCTTTAACAAGCACTTAACAAAGAGTCACCACTACCACTCTAACTCTTCAGGACACCATGATGTCATGTCCATGACGGAGTTTTTCTTCAAATAAAAGGGTAGATGCCATTCTACAAGAAGATCAGATGGTCAAGTCCTAGAGGGCCATCAATGTCCTCAGCAGAAGCTCACCACAATGTCAAGCGCTTTGGCTCACTAATATATAAGGGTACCTTGACCCTAACTCACAAAGCTCTAAACATCTACTGCCTAAGACTTAGTTGGATGAATTATAGTGTCTATTCTAGCCTTGAATATGATCTTGTTGCACTTGAGAGAGTGGATAGGGTGTATAAACAATTGCCTTAGCTTCTATTTGTCTCAACGTACTCCAACAACATCAGGCAACTGAGGGAAGTCCATGTATACATAGCTCCAAGACCCTCGCTCAACTAGTTGTTGGGCAAATTCTACCAAAACACAACTTGAGTTGGACGGTCTCCTCCTTAGATAAATGACCTGGCTGAACAATACTATCACAACTAGCCATTGAAGAGTTTTTGTGGATCTTGCTAACATCATTTGTCCACCCTTACTCCCACGCACTCTTCCTTGATCCGTCCAACCATACCATGTGTTTGAACTACACCGGATGATCTTCTGTACTTTGCAACTGACCACATCGAATTGTCTAGTGCTTGCTAGTGCATAGTGATCATGCCTCTGAACTAAACCATGATTTGCCAGCCCTTTTTCCCCTCGCTATATCATTTCAATTCGTCAATGTTCCGATAAGGAATATTCTGGGGGACATGTTTCCTTTTTGATTACCCATTGCTAGATTCCTTTGAAGGATGGACCATAACTTAGGCTGAACAAGTGCCTCGGCACTGAGTCAGAACAGACTATACATGCTCTAGTCTAGCTTGTCCATCTTAGTCACCAATGGACCTTCCAGCTTGTGAAGTTTCTGCATACTCTGCCCTTTTTGTTTGGTTTATTTGTCGGTGTTCATGCCACTTCTACTCTTGGATCCCTTTGACCTATATAACATGTTTAACACATGTTTGACACACATGTTAATTGATGTCATCAAAAAGTTATCCACTACTACAAAAAGGATTTTGCGAGACACTACCCTAACATTAACGCAGGCGGTCGCAAAATGGAACCGTCTCCTAAAATACGTAAGGATTTCTGGAGGTGGTCATTTTATTTATGAAGGTGTTTATAGTTGCCCATCTCCCAAAATGGATTAATGGAGGTGGACATTTTATTTACGCGGGTGGTCCAAAATTGCCCGCCAACTAAAACCGATTTACGGAGGCAGTCACAAATTGCCAGCCTACTAAACTCCATTAACGGAGGTGGGCCTCTTATGAGTTCCGCCCCTGAAAATGAGAAGGCCCGCCTCAGTTAAAAGGCCCAAGGCCTATTCAGCAGCCCACACCAAACCCTAACTCTAAAATTGCAACTCCCTCTCTCCACCTCTCTGACCAGCAGCCGCCGCACAGAGAAGCGCTCGCCTCTCTCCCTACGCTCGGCTCTCTCCTAACTCCTTACGCTCTCTCCCTTTCCCTCGGTGCTCGTGACTCCTAGAGACGCACTCATCTCTCTCCCTCTACCCTTGTGCTCGTGCTTGTCTCTCTCCCGCCGCTCCCTCTCTACGTGCGTTTTAGGAGCACTCGCGCCTCCATCTCCCACACGCCTCCGACACCGGCATGGAGGCGAGGTGGACCACGTCCCACCTCGCTGTCTGGCATGGAGGCCGGATCTGTGTGGAGGCGTGGCATGGCAGATCTGCGTGTCGTGGCGCTCCCTCTCCATGCACATGGAGGCGACGAAGAGACAATGAGGACCACTGGCATGGAGATGACGAGGACCACGTGCACGCCTCCGTCTCCCCCTCCGGCATGGAGGCAATGAGGAAACATGGGCGCGCCTCGCTCTCCGATGTGGAGGCGAGGAGATGGGCGCCCACACACAAATATGGTGGGCATGGCCCGATTCGGTGGAAGACTTGGCCAAATCCGATGGAGGGTGGTTGGATCTGATGGAGGCCAGCCGGATCCGATGGAGGTCAGTGTTAGCGGCGCCGGTGAGGCCAACTCCCCCCTTCTCCCTCACTCTTCCCCTCTTCATCTCCCTCACTCGTCCAGTGCATGCAAATATATAAGGGTCTATTTATGGATGAAATCCCAAAGAGATATAGTAGAAATATAAATTTTATAGGGGTACATTTAACAATCCTTTTGGGTGATCACATTATTTTAAATTACAGGCTATATCATTTAGTGGAGAATTTTGCTCATCTGCTATGGCACCCCTATAGTGCACTATGTAGATTTCTCGGTGACCATGAATTCATATATTTTCTGAAACCAGTGTTAAAACATTGAGGTAATCGAAGGATTTCAATGAAAAGAGAAGGAAACAATAATGATTTGTTCGATCACCCCTAGGAAACCATGGAAGACGGTTTGTGCGATTCCTATTATCCATCCAGAGTTTTGTAAATGACTTGGTGATTAGAGACTAAACCATCACGAACATCAATAAATAGGGAGATAAATTTTAAAAATAAATTATTACTGGCGATGACAATCTAGCTGCCTTTGTTCAGAAGGTGATCACTCTTGTGTCCTCTGCTGCTAGACCTGCAAAAAGTATTGGCATCTCCTTCCAATAACAGCCCACCAAGATAAATCGAGGGAGAACAAAAAAGGAATGCGCACACCTCCTTCACCAGCGACCCACCTCCTCATCATGCAGTCCAAAAACAGAGAGACACACACCTCCTTCACTTGTCACGCTGCTCTGCGGTGCCTCCTTCCCAAGATGCCCTAGGCCGGTGGGCCAAGCTCCTCTTTGCACCAGAGTCAACGACAGCCTCGCACTGCTAGATCTTGGAGAGAGGAATAGGGGGTGGTGTCACAGCTTATGCTGTGCACCACTAGATCTGTGAGGGAGCGGTGTATACCACATCAGCTAGTCGTGGAGGGGAGGTGGAGGAAGATCCTGATGGATCTACATCTACGAAAAATCCTAGTGCATCTGGCTCAAGGAAGACTAGAGGGCGAAGGTAAAGGCGACAATGGTGGTAGAGTTTTTGGGAACTAGGGGGCACAAAGACAGCGGCAGGGCTAGGTGCCTCTGCTGCTAGATGTGCCTCTAATATTGACATCGCCTTCCAATAACAATCACCAAAATATATTGAGAAAGAACATAAAAGGGATGCACGCCTCCTTCACCAGTCATGCATGCCCTTAGTAGCCAGTCCTCCACCAGTGAGATGCGCACCTTCTCCACTAGGTGTGCTCCTATGCTGGTCCCACACATGCCGCGCATTGCCAGATCCAGTAGAGAGGAGTAAGAGCAGAGCAGCTTAAGCTATACACCACCGGATCCATGAGAGAGAGTGGTGTATATATGCCGTGGACGTGGGAGGTGAAGGAAGTTGTCGGTGGATCTGCTACATCTACCAAAAATCCAAACACATCTATCTCGAGGAAGACTACAGGGCGGAGGGAGAGGCAACAATGATGCTGGAATGTTTGGGAACCAGGAGGTGTGGAGCTAGGGGATAGTGCTAGGTGATGGGGAGGACACTATCACGATGGAGGTCTGATCCAACGGTCAAGAGCAAGGCATGCTCAGTGGGAAGGATGAAATCCAAAGTTGCTTTGCCCCTTAACTTTTTATTTTTTTTATTTTCTTTTCCTTTTTCTATTTACTCTTGGATACCCAGAGGAGGCATTCAGTGAGCTGGACTTCCCGGTGGTCACCGGGGGGCTGGTTGTGGGCGTCTATTCCTGGTTAACTTTAAGCCCTAGATGACTCAAATGAGGTAGGATCCATTTGGTGGTGGCTGTGGTTGTGTGGTAGGGGTTTACGGAGGTGTGGTAGGGCTAGCGTGCGAGGAGGGGGGGGGGGGTTGGGAGGGGGGGAGCGGCAGGAGGACATCTGAAAAAAATAACCTTTTTTAAAAAATTTTAAGGTATGGAAAAATGTTGGAGACATGCAACAAATACTCTCCCTATTTTTTTGGTACCTGGAATACTCTCCCTGTTTTTTTGGTACCTGGGAAAGGCTAGAGATTCTAAAGCTTTTGGCCACAGATGCCATATAGTAATATGTAGCAGCGCCTTTGGTTGCATCGCACTCACATTTGGCACCCATGTCTAGTATATTCCACATGACAACACCTTTGTTCCATGCTCCCATTCCCTTTGGCCACGATATTCAGTCAAATAGTTCATAGCAGGTAGTGCATGTACGCAATGATGTGCCCTACTCTAGCACAAGCATCGACGCGTCTACATCCTCAACTTAATCTAGGTGTTCATGCTTTCACCCGGTGGTGTTAGTGTATTCTGCTGCCATTTCGAAAGTTGGCAGTGATAGGCCACCCCTATCAATATTGATTGCCTTCTGCTGGACCCAGTTCTGGCACTAATTCAGGGTTTAGACCCAGCATTGATTGCTTGTTGTGTAGTTGTGTGAAGGAGAGACTAAACCGAACCAAATGGTTTGGATCCCATATTGGCATGTCTCCAGATTCAATTGGCTCCTATGATCTTGTAAGACAAAAAAAAATGTACCTTCACCTAACTCATAGTTCATTTTTGTCATGTAAAAGGACAAATGGTAAGTACATGTTTCATTCTTATGGTCGTTGACAAGCATAACTCATGAAATTTATATGTTAGGAAGATTATTATTCTTCTTTGTAGCATGTTCAGTCGATGAGGCAGCCAAAACCATGTAAACATTGTGGTGGGGAAGCTGCAGAGTGGACCATACACATAATGTTGAGCATGGTTGGGCACAGGCCTTGGGCCAAGCCCTCGTGCCAAGAGCACTAGCCCCTGCCATCTGGCATTGGATTGAAGTGGAGCACATTTGACAAAGTAGAAACCATAAAGGGATGGATTTGTGGTGAAGCCATAGTAATGGAGGCGGTCCATTTGGCATTGGAGGAAGGTGTGTTAGAAAAGTATTATTGAGAAAGTGGGACCTCTTTTGTGTGTATCCCACATATTATCCATAAATTTTGTGTTATTGCATTCAACTATCATGGATAGAAACATAGGCACATAGTATACATCTATGTGTAGTGTCACAACTTTAGTGTGTTTTTCAGCGTAAAATTGTTGACACTCTGTCATAGGTCTAATAGGTGAATAAATTCCTAGGTATGAGTAGCTAGTGTCAAGGATAGTATATAGCCAAAATAAAAGTTACAGTTAGGCGTAACATAGGTATACATCTTACTTTCATAAATCCACAGAACTCATTTAGTATCATGATACTGTTCATATTTTCATGTCCTAGTGAAAATTTACATGTTCCAAACTTTGCAAATCGTAAACCAAGCAAAGTCGTACCTGGAGTGCAGAAGCCCACGTAGGGAACAACAATGTTGTCACCATATCCATCACATGGATCATTGAATACCTTCTTTGATTGGCTAGATTTTAGATCAAAACTAAATATGCTATCATCTGTCCCCACAAAAAAGATTCCAGCGCCATGCGCAAATTCAATATATTAGAATATATGGAGCGACCATTGATAAGGAGCACGTTCTCAAGCTCAATGACTTTAATTTGTGCCCTTTCCAAGTCTCCATTGGGATTCACCTCTAATGAATAGAGGGTGAGTTTTGCAGGTTCATTCAATCTTGCGACTCCCAATCCACCATTCTCCATTTCCATGATGGCAGTAGAACACTCACTGAGCTTAAGAGGTAGATGAACCACATATGTTTCCCTTGTTTCCATATCTTAACTAAGAATTCGATTACCATCATTAGTCGAGAAGTGGAGTGTATTCCCCACAAGTGCAGTGGACGTTGGATCAGCATGGCACATAGGTACTGGAATTGGATCACTCCAGGTTCTAAGCTCTGATGAGTATATGTGCAAGAAGGACATATGCTCAAGCTCAATGCCGAGGCCCAAGGATACCACCTTGAATGGTTTGTCATGGTAGTCTAGGTGGTTGCAAGAGCCACTAGCTGTGGCCCTGCAAAGCACAGTTGCATACCAAGCAAAAGCTGTTCGCCGATGTCCAGTTGTGGTAGATCCCACTGTTTGTCTGTGGTTGGGTCCCATACGGTGTGGACGTTATCTTCGTCCTCCATAACGTTCCTTTCAAGGAGGACGCGGCCATGGCAGGTGTCGAGCATGTTGCAAAACTACGGAGGGCGGCTTGGGGCAAGCGGAAAAAGAGTTTGGGAAGAGTTGGGCACTTTCAATGTTGCAAAAGAAGCCGAGCATTGGTGGCTTATAGTGAAATTTTTGAAATTCGTGGCGGAATAGGGGGCTACAGATGAAGCGGCCCCATGACTTACGAGGGCGGCATCAATGAGACTTACATGATCTGTTTGCGGGAGGCAAAGGAAGAGATCCTCGATGAGCTCATCAATCATAGCGGGTGCCGCCACCATGGTGATGGGAGGATACGGACTCTGGCGAGCAATGAGGATCTAGGATTTGGTCAGGGGAGAAGACATGAATCTAGTTTTTGGGGACTAGGGAGAGATGAATGACAGTGGGAGGTGGGATATTTAATTATTTTCTATCTTTTGCAATGACACTTGCTAGTTTTAGTATAGCTCTTACAAAATTTACCATCGTAGGAAGAATGTACCATAACTTTATACCTTTTTTGTCCAAATGGATTACACCTCTACCTGGTAAAATAGTTGGGGTACATGCCAAGAATGCCATGACCCGTGGAGCTTTTGGACGAAATAGTTCCTCCGCTCACCCTTCCGCCCTCACGGTCATAGGCAGTTTGAAGATATGCCTGACCGCAGGACGAATGGCCTTGGGTTCTCGCCTTTATTTTTTTATAAAATAAAACAATCACAATGGTTTCCATTTGGTTTTGTCTTCTTCTTAGCATCTATTTAAACAAAATTCATTCAGGGATAGTCCTGAGCCCAACCCCACCTCGGTTCCAGCTTTGCCCGTTTGTCATGCACATATATGGCTACCTAGTGGCATGTCTCTACTCTTTGGGCTCTAGCTTCTCAACCCCAATGATGCAGCGAGAATGGGATTTGCAATGCATCATGTATGATAGCTAGTACTTCTGTTTTTGCTTGTCCCAAATTCTAATTACAGGAACCATATGTTTTGGAATTCATTCATGTTCAGGCAAATTTGAGGGCCATTGATTGCACCAGTTCATGTTTGGAGAAACATGACCTCATAGTACAGTTTATTTATTTATTTATTTTTATTTTTTGAAATCAAGTTTTGTGCGACCTGTAGACCCAAGAAACGATTTAGGGAACAATTGCTTTCGGAGAGAAGTTCCAGTGCTGCCTCATGTAACGATGGCTGTAATAGTGTGTCAAACAAGTCGACAATTTGTGCATCCAAGTTCATTTTTTCATATAAAAGGTCAAGTGTTAAGTACACATTTTATTTTTGTGGTCTTTAAAAAGCTCCGAACTCATGAAAATTATATATTAGGAAGATTAATATGGTTCGTAATATTTTGGCTGGACAAGCCACCCAAAACCACATAAACTTCAGTGAGAATGTTGCTGCCCATGCCCATGCCGATGCAAGGGTGCCCATGGTGCTGCCCATGCCGGAGTCACCCAACGCATTTGAGTCTGCCTGATCAGTGGGAGCAGAAGAGAACACAGGATTCGGAAGGGAGAATGCAAGACCAGAGGGGGCAGGGGTTTAAATACGAGAGGTGGGCCGTCGGTGTTGGGTCGCTGGCTCGCTGTCGGGTCTTGCTCGGGTTTTAAATTTCAAGACGCAGGCCGGGCCAATCACATAGTTGGGTTTCGTTTATTGGGCCAAAAACTTATGGGCTTAATGGGGGCCCAACCATAGAGATCTAACTGTGCCTCCTACCTTTTGCTTTGCTAACTCCTTTCCCCATTTTTTCTGGCTCAAGGGAAAAACTTCTTCCACTTTTGTCTCATTCTTTTCAAAAAGGTAGAAATACTTTTTGAAGGATAGAAACTCCAAGAGAAAATCTGTAAAAAAAAAAGAAAACTTACCGTTCTCCGATGATTTGACCAAATCGCTCGGTGAAGATGGAGACTCGAGCGCAGCATCACGCGCGAGGGGACCAATCCGCAAGGATCTTTGTCGCCCATCTTTACAGTCCCTAGAGATTGTGATTTTGAATAGTTACCATTCTCCGATGATTTAACCAAATCGCTCGGCGAAGATGGAGACTCGAGCGCAGCATCACACGTGGGGACCATTTTATTTTTGCGGTCTTTAACAAGCTTCTAACTCATGATGCTTGAATGCATGCATAACCTACCAAACATGAATGTTAGCGAGAAGCTAGGTCAGCACAACTATATAAACTTTTATGAAAGGCAGATTATGGTTATCACACATTCCAATTACTATATACCCCTCACTTACTAATCCGTTTCCATCCAGAAGTTCTATTAGCAAGTACAACATTTGTATTCCTATGGTTTTGGACAAGTTTGTAATTCATATAATATATCATTAGGAAGTTGTCACTATCATTCTGTGCCGATGGCACTAATAGTTTGTCAAACAAGTCGATAATTTGTGCGTCCAAGTTCATTTTTGCATCTAAAAGGTCAAGTGTTAAGTACACATTATATTTTTTCAGTCTTTAACAAGCTTCTAACTCATGAAAATTATATATTATGAAGATTAACATGGTTCATAACATGTTAGCTAGACAAGCCACCAAAAACCACATAAACTTCAATGAGAATGTCGCTGCCCATGCCCATGCCGATGCAAAGGGTGCCCATGTCGCTGCCCATGCCCAAGCCACCCAACGCATTTGAGTCTGCCTGTTCAACGGGAGAAGAAGAGAACATAGGATTTGGAACGGAGAATGCAAGACCAGAGGGGCGGGGTTTAAATATGGGAGGCAGGCCGTGGGCGTTGGGTCGCTGGCTCACTGTCAGGTCTTGCTGGGGGTTTAAATTTCGAGATGCAGGCCGGAGCCAATCATGTAGTTGGGTTTCGTTTATTGGGCCAAAAACTTATTGGCTTAGTGGGTGCCCAACCATAGAGAACTAACTGTACCCTCCAACCTTTTGTTTTGCTAACTCCTTTCTCCCTTTTTTCCGGCTAAAGGGAAAAAATCCATCCCCTTTTCTATCATTCTTATCAAAAGGGTAGAAATACTTTTTGAATGATAGAAATTGCAAGAGACAATCTGTAAAAAAAGAATAAAACTTACCATTCTCTGATAATTCAACTAAATCGCTCGGCAAAGATGGAGACTCGAGCTCAGCATCACATGAGGGGACCAATCCTCAAGTATCTTTGCCGCCCATCTTCACAATCCCTAGAGGTTGTGATTTTGAATAGTTACCGTTCTCCGATGATTCGACCAAATCGCTCGGTAAAGATGGAGACTCGAGCGTAGCATCACACAAGGGGACCATTTGATTTTTGTGGTCTTTAACAAGCTTCTAACTCATGACGCTTGAATACATGCATAACCTACCCAATATGAATGTCAATGAGAAGCTAGGTCACCACAAATATATAAATATTTATGAAAGGCAGGTTATGGTTACACACATTCTAATTACTATAAACCCATCACTTACTAGTCCGTTTCCATCCAAAAGGTCTATTAGCAAGTACAACATTGTATTCCTATGGTTTTGGACAAGTTTGTAATTCGTGAACATAATACATCATTAGGAAGTTATCACTATCATTCTGTGCCGATGGCACTAATAGTGTGTCAAACAAGTTAGTACACATATATTGGACAAGGTCTATTAGCAGGTGCAGGCGTTCGGACATCCGAGCGCTAGCTCTACCGATATATGGGTACACATGCATGCGTGTGTACATATTTGTTGTGTGCGTGTGTATGTGGGGTTGCACGTGTGCCTGTGTCAATATTGACATCGCCTTCCAATAACAGTTCACTAAGGTAAATCGACGGAGAACATATATAAAAGGAATGTGCACCTCCTTCACTAGCCGCCCTCCTTAGCAGGCTGTCATCGGCCGCGAGACACAAACCTTCCCCGCTAGTCGTGCTCCTTCGCAAGCTGCCCTAGGCCAGTGGGCCAAGCGCCTCCTCTCTATGCTACACTTATCCGGGGTCTGCGAACTGCCAGATGAGTCAGGGTGAGAATAGAGTAAGCTGCGCACCGCTGTATCATGGAGAGCGCTGTACGTTGTGGTGGTGAGAGGGAGAAATATGCCACTGCACTTGCTTGAGGAGGAGGGAAGGCGGAGGAAGATGCCAGTGGATCTACTTCTACCAAACTTCCTAACAAACATCTGGCTTGTGAAAGACTAGTGGGCGGAGAGAAAGGCGACAATGGCGGCATGGGCAAAGGAGTTCTGGGTTCTGTGATGGATAGCGACGGGAGTTAAAATCATGAAGTTAACTGCCGCCGCTAACCACCCGAGCTGAGGCTCGGTCTCATTTGGTATTTGATTGAGTTGTAGTTGAGGAAGTGGAAATGAGAAAGGGATGACCTCGTTTGAAACCCATGGGAAGGGTGGTGATCCATCTGGCATTGGAGTGAGGTGAAGCATATTCGAGAAAGTGAAACCAGGAAGGAAAGGCTTTTTGTTGGAAAGCCATGGGACGGCGGGCATCGTGGATTTGGAAACATATTTTCTAGTCTTATTATAAACGCAGTGTAAACATTAATTTCACACAAATACACATACACACTATGCCGCATGAATACATGCATAACCAATATGAATGTTAAGGAGAAGCTAGGTCAGCGCAACTATATATATTTTCATGATTGGCAGATTATTTTACCACACATTCTAATTACTATAAACCCATCTCCTACTAAGCCATTTCCATCTAAAAGGCAACATTGTATTCCTACCGTTTTAGGCAAGTTTGTAATTTGTGAACATAATATATCATTAATTAGGAAGTTATTAGTATCATTCTTTGCTGACAGCGCTAATAGTGTGTCAAACAAGTTGCTAATTTGTGTGTCCAATTGCATTTTTGCATCTAGAATGTCAAGTGGTAAGTACACATTTGATTTTTACGTTCTTTAACAATCTTGTAATTCATGAAAATTATTTATGAGGAAGATTAATATGGTTTGTAACATGTTGAGTAGACATGCCACAGAAAACCATGTAAACATCAATGAGAATGTCGTTACCCATGTCCATGCCGATGCAAGGGTGCACTGGTTCATCGTGTGGAATGCGAGAAAGTCATGGTCGACTCGGAAGTCAGAAGCCACGGTGGACTCGAAGTTGGTGGACATGGAATTCGGAACGTCATGACAGTGTCATGTATGTTGTCGGCTAACTGCTTGCATGGTGATTCTGCAGACCGAAACTGAAAATAAAAATATAACCAGCACTAAGGCTACTTGGATCGTGATTAATTACAGATTAGAGGTCCCTGATTTTATAGGGCCCAGCGTAGGCGCTCCAGTTGTGCTGTGGCCTTATTGATAAACATAACGTATCATTAGGATGTTATCATTGGCACTAATAATGTCTCAAACATGTTGCTAATTTGTGCATCCAAATTCATTACGGTAAAGTGATAAGACACTTTTATATACAGCTGTCAACACTAGGTTTAATTACAGATGAACTATAGTACAACACAGCTAAACTATTTAGTGTACACCCAATTATTACTTACTACTTACAGCTATAAAAGCCACCAACCAAACCCAAACATAGCAAATAATCATACCTAGGAGACCACCATGCCTTGCACATGTGTACACTCTCTACCCAAAAGAGAGCTCACCTCGCTCAAGCGCCGGCTACGATGCCAATCTGGACATTGCATCCATACGACCTAGTCCATTGCATGGGTGCCCGCTTGCTGGCCAGCAACGACATCGACACCTACATGGCGTTCCGCGCAGTCTGCCATGAGTGGCACTCCATTACCAAAGACGACCATGCA
This sequence comes from Saccharum spontaneum, assembly GCA_022457205.1. Lineage (NCBI taxonomy): Eukaryota > Viridiplantae > Streptophyta > Magnoliopsida > Poales > Poaceae > Saccharum > Saccharum spontaneum. Next base: position 56,721,843 of record CM039596.1, read on the forward strand.
AAGACGAAGGCAAAGGCAGGCGAAACACCGATCCTGTCACCTGCTTCGAGCCCACCAAGTGGGCTTTGCTCAACCAGCGTGATGACCTCATCACGCTTGTCAACGTCGACACGGGCTGGTTCCTCTACAAGAGGATCGCACTATTGCATAGGCTCTTCTTCGTCGTCGTGACTAGCGGCGGCTTCATCATCCTCAAGGAGTCAGCAGAGCCCCATAAGGCTCGTGTTTTGAACTTGTTCACAGGTTCAATCGCCCATTTCAAGGTAAGGAAACCCTACGAAGTTGCCACTGATGGTCATCTCCACCGAAATGGGCAATCATGTGGGCGGATCAAAGCATGGAGACCTTCGAGCACTTCTGGATCGCTTATCCTAACAAGTCTACCTGCATGATGTCCTTTGGCAGCCATGGGTACGCCATCGATTGGTATGGATCGATCTACATGTCCACTGTCGTCATCGCCGTCAGGGAACTGAGGCATCGATGTGCGATGGACGTATATGTGGAAACCATCTCTCCTAGTCATGACACAAGTGGCCACGGACTGATGAGTGGTAGGTATAGGGATGAAAACAGACGGAAACGGACGGAAAAACCCAATTTCTATTTCCGTTTCTATATTTTTTGGCGGAAACGGGAGCGAGTTCGAAAACGGAATTAGAATATGCGGACATATGGAAACGGACAAATACGGATAGAGAGTCGAAAAATTAAATTAAGATCACATAATCTAATATTCTCAAAGTATACATATATAAAGTCATGTAATAATATATACAAAGTTTAATATTCATTTACATGCTATGTATGTGAACATAACATGCATATTTGGTGATCCGTAGTTATATTAACATAACATAAGGACATGTAATTATTCAACATGTTGAGCATAGATTGAAAACGGGATAAAAACAGGATAAATACGGGTCTATTCCGTATTAAAATGGGATTACTCGGAAACAAACGGAAAACACCATTTTCTACTTCCGCAAATACGAAAACGGGATCTCGCAAATACGGAAACGGATGGGAAAATGTAGAAAACGGAACCGGACAGTACGGGAAAAATTCCGTCCGTTTTCATCCCTAGGTAGGTATTGTGTCATGGAGTTCGCATGGGATCTGCTGCTCGTGGCCAAACCATCGGGCTTTACTCTTGACCTACTAGTGGTTTGTAGGGTGTGCATGGAGACCAAGATGATCGAGCCGGTCAGTAGCATCGGCAGTTGTGCACTTTTGGTTAGCCATGGCAGGTGCCTCTCGATTGACGCTGACAAGTTCCCGTCCATCCATGGCGGCTGCGTCCTAGAATCTGTTTAAAGAAGGTTGTCACTCGATTTTGTGGATGATGGAGAAGGTGAATAAGGAGACATTGGTGGATATGGAGGGGATTAGGTCCCTCAGCGTACAGTTACTATTGAGTGTCAAACGTGATGTATGTAGGTGAAACACACATGCGCATTTTAGAGATGGGAGCTTAGGCATGGTGGTGTGTAACTCATGAGCATAGCACATATTAGGAAGAGTATTTAACTTGCTAAATGAGGATGTTGGGCCATAATTACTTACTAGTATATCATTATCGTATGTTTGGCTAGCTAATGGCTCCCACAAATGTAGTATGTTGCTAATTTGTGTATGGTTATTTGTTTGGTGCAGGAGGCTGCGGTGGTGTCATCTCCGACTAAAAAGGAGCAAGCCAGGAACACCAAGAAGGAGCAGGCCCATAGCAGGGTGGTTTCCTAAATGCGCATTTTAGACCGACTGACAGATCTCAAGGCTTTATTTAGACCGAGGCTGTTTGCACCGATGGATGGTTTACTAACCTGGATCACTAGATAATCATAATGTGCTTGCCTTCCAATTTCTACCATCCTAGATTGGAGTAAAAAATATTAATTTGCACATACAGTACCTTTATATCTCTCTCTCTAACTAGATCATTTGCATTTCATAATGGATAGCTGGGCCGAGGAACTACGTACATCAGGTGAAGTCGCAACTGGATATCTGATGTATTCACATAGAATTCCAGCAATACACGCCTATGCTCTATACCATTTGTGAATTTCTAGACCTGATTGACATGAGACAAGAGGTAATGTTACCGAGTAAGCTTTGTTCCAACTTACACAATCTGAGCAGAAATAAATACAAGCTAGAAGTAAAAAACTTGCCATAGTATTCTGAATAAGACTGTGCCATCTAGCCAACTAAAGATTTTGCCACCATAATGACATGCAACGGAAGGGACAGATAACATAAAGTATTGTTCTGTCTCGATTAGCTAATAGTGTCTCCGACACATATATTGCTGGTTTGTGCGTTGCACTTTATTTGGAGCAGGAGGCTATGGTGTCATTGATGTCATTGATCTGCAACTAAAAAAGAGGGAGCTACGAACACCATGCAGCTATGGGATATATGTGTACACGGCGTGCATGCGTGTGTTTGTTTGTGGTGTGCGTGTGTATGTGGGGTTGCACGTGTGCATGTGTCAATATTGACATCGCCTTCCAATAACAGTTCGCTGAGGTAAATCGGCGAAGAACATATATAAAAAGGAATGTGCACCACCTTCACCAGCCGGCCACCTCCTTAGCAAGCAGTCATCGGCCGGCGAGACATACACCTTTTCCATTAGTTGTGCCCCTTCGCAAGCTGCCCTAGGCCAGTGGGCCGAGCGCCTCCTTCAAACACCTTCCCCGCTACTTATGCTGAACAAGTGCCAACTTAGTCACCACTGGACTGTCCAGCTTGTGAAGTTTCTCCATTCTCTACCCTTTTTGTCGTTTATTTGTCGGTCTTCGTGCCACTTCTACTCTTGGATCCCTTTGACCTATTATAACATGTTTAACACATTTTTGACACACATGTTAATCATATGGTTGTGTTGTCATCACAAAGTCATCCACTACTGCAAAAATAATTTTGCGAGACACTACCCAAACATTAGCGCAAGCGGTCACAAAATGCAACCCTCTCCTAAAATACGTAAGGATTTTCGGAGGTAGTCATATTATTTACGCAGGTGGTCGAAAATTGCTCGCCTCCCAAAATCCAGTTATGGAGGCAGTCACAAATTGCCCACCTCCAAAAATCGTTAACGGAAGAGGCCCACCTTCTAAAATGGATCCATTTTTAGAGACAGCCCACCTCAGTTAAAAGGCCCAAGGCCCATTCAGAAGCCCACTACAATCCCTAACTATAAAACTGCAACTGCCTCTCTCCACCTCTCTCACCACCAGCCACCGCGTAGAGAAGCAGCCTCTCTTCCTACACCACGCTTGGCTCTCTCCCTCTTTCTTGGCGCTCACGACTCCTAGAGAAGCACTCATCTCTCTCCCTCTACCCTTGAGATCTTGCTCGTCTCTCTCCCACCGCTCCCTCTCCATGCACGTTTTAGGAGCCCTCATGCCTCCGACTCCGACTCCATCGTTGAGGCGAGGAGGACCACAAGCATGCCTCCCACTCCAGCATGGAGGATAGGAGGCCGGATCTGCATGGAGGCATGGCATGGTAGTTCTACATGGCGTGGTGCTCCCTCTCCATACACGCGAAGGCGATGAAGAGGTGATGAGGACCATGGGTGCACCTCTGTTTCCCTCTCTGGCATGGAGGAAACGAGGACCACGGGCGTGCCTTCCTCTCCATCATGGAGGTGAGTACACAGGCGCCCACACAGAGATCTAGTGGGCGTGAGCAAGATTCGGTGGAAAACAAGGCCATATCCAATGGAGGGTGGCCGGATCCAATGGAGGCTAGTCGGATCGGGTGGAGGTCAGTGTCAGCAGAGCCGGTGGGGCCAGCTCTTCCCATCCCCCTCACTCTTCCCATCTTCATCTCCCTCACTCTTCCCTCGCCCCCCTTTGCAGATCTGGAGCCGGCACTAAAGACGGTGGCAGGCGGGACTCTTGAGCTGGCACCGATGATTTGGTACACAGTTTATTTTGCGTATGGGATATTGCTCTATTGAACAACATTGAGAGTTTATAGGCTAGCTGAAGCAAATCATACTTCAAAAATGAAGGAGTTGCTAGTGATCGAATCCCAATCAGGAGGGCCAAATTGGGGCCTCTGTCCTTTCCTCCCTATATTGGAAAAAATGCATATTTTTATTTGTTTTTATCTAGTCCCATTATGGATCAGACTAGAATGTGAAGGCATGTTCATCAAAAGTGGAACGACAAGATTTAGGCTACGGAGTGCACTGTATATTATCATATACCCCTATTACATTGAATTGATTTCTGAACCACTTTTTTGCAATGGGCGCAAGAGAAATACTTAACATATATTTGTCGATCCAAATGGGTATACAATTATTAATTGCACTTACGTTTTGTTAATAGGATGAATTGGAAGCTTATAATTTGTTTGAATTGGCCTGTATTGAATATCATCCCAAGGGCAAGAGACAACCTATACAAAAGAGGATAGCAAGATTTGGTCATACTCCCTCTGTCCTATAATATATATAGTGCATACACATTATAAACATTAATTTCACAAATACGCAAACACACCATGCCGCATGAATACATGTATAACCTACCCAATATGAATGTTAAGGAGAAGCTAGGTCAGCACACCTATATATATTTTGATGAAAGGCAGATTATGGTTACCATACATTCTAATTACTATAAACCCATCACTTACTAAGCCATTTCCATTTAGAAAGTCTTTTAGAACGTACAATATTGTAGCTCTACCATTTTAGAGAAGTCTGTAATTCTTGAACATAATATATCATTAATAAGAAAGTTATCAGTATCATTCTGTGCTGATTGCATCATTAATTGGGAAGATCATGTGGGTGGATCAAAGCATGGAGACCTTCAAGCACTTCTGGATTGCCAATCCTAACAAGCCTACCTGCATGATGTCCTTCGGCAGCAATCTGGATGCCAACGATCGGTTTGGATCGATCTACATGTCCACTGTCGTCATTGCCGCCGGGAACCGAGGCGTAGATGTGCGATGGACATATCTATGGAAGCCATCTCTCTTAGTCTTGACACAAGTGGCCATGGACTGATGAGTGGCAGGTATTATCAAATGGAGTCCACGGGAGATCTGCTGCTCATCACCAAACCATCCGGCTTTACTCTCGACCAATGAGTGGTTCATAGCACTACCGGAATCCGCTTCTTTGCCGAGCGCCGGAGGCTTTGCCGAGAGTTTTTTTCAGGTGCTCGACAAAGAAGGCTTTGCCGAGAGCCAAATCAAAAACACTCGGCCAAGCCTCTGCACTCGGCAAAGAAGGCTTTGCCGAGTGTCAAATAAAAAACACTCGGATGAGCACATGTCTCACCATCCAACCTTTTGGATTTGTTAGTCGACTTAAGACGCGCATCATTAACAAGTACCTAGAATCTATTTAAGGAAGCTTGTCACTCAATTTTGTGGATGATGGAGAAGGTGAATAAGGTGACTATTAATGAGATGTGGTCGGCAGTCTACCGAGGCGTATGCCCACGGTAGTAGATTAATCGGTGGAGGTGCGCGAGACAACGAACTAGATGGTGATACAAGGCGAACACAAGGGTTTATCCAGGCTCGGGCTGCTGAAACAGCGTAATACCCTACGTCCTGCATCTTTGTGGACTGTATTGATTGTGTATCAGATGAATTGAGGGGGTCCTTGCCCGCCTTATATAATCCGGAGGGCAAGGTTACAGATCTAAGGAATCTAGTTCCAATCGGTTACAACAACTGTATCCGCATGGGACACAAAATCTATCCTAACCGACCAGGTTTCCTTGATCATCAAGTTGGTCTCCATATATCCCGCACGGTACGCCGATCAGGGCCTGTTCTAGCGAGTTGGGCCACCTCCTTCGGTGCGGCCCATGAGTAGCCATGAGGGTATATGGGTCTATACCCCCACAGCACTGTTCGCCTAAACGGCCGTTTAGTCCGTTTAAACACCGTTTAAATGGTAAACAGAAGTCAGCCGTGTTGTTTAGGCCCTAAACGGTGAATTAAACTATTGGGCCGTTTAATCCCATATAAACCGTTCAATCCCATCTAAATGGTCTAAACAAAATCAGATTAAACGTGATTAAATGAGCTAAACAACCATTTAATCCATAATTAAGTGAATTAAAGGACTACATCTATCACAATCAACATGAAACTAATTAACATTGTAATTATATGAAGTGTTGTGGGATTTAGATTTCTTCCAACAAATTATTTGGTAGAATATTTGATTTTTACATGTGTAGATATGTATGGGTTCTAGCAAATTTTATTTTTACCTACCTAAATATATATATTTTATTATTACTGTACAAAACCGTTTAGGCCGTTTAACTCCGTTTAAACACCGTTTAAATGGTCTAAACAATTGCCCCACAGCTAGTCCCGAAGCACTATGTATTTTGATGTGACACACCATCTTGACCGTCTCAGTGGGGCTTGAAGTCTTGAGGCTTTCGACCAGAGGTAACAGAAGAGCATTTATCCCTCCGACCAATTTAACTGAATGCCGACCACCGTCCTGGTCAGGAAAGCGACTTGTCCAAAAAATACATGGTGCTCCGAGAAAAAAGAAAAACAATTCACCACTAGTGAAGTGTGCCCACTTTGAGTTTCATTGTAGAAAGTTATTGATGCTTTGCAACATTGGCTCTTCCAAAATAGACAAGAGATGCTCCTCAGGATCAGTATATCCAAGGTAGGGGTCGTGCCTCTAGCACTATTTGACAACTCTGTTGCAAAAACGGTAAGCACATTCACCACTAGGTGAAGTGTGCCCACTTAGTCCCCGAGCCTGACAGTAGGTGACTCAGTCACGTGGTGCCAGGGTCCAAAAAGAAATAATCTCAACTCAATTAAGAAACAGACCGTGAATCTATCACAGTGCCCAGCTCTACTTGAGGCCAAGTCCCCAACTCTGCTGTGGGCCCAGTCCTCAGCTCTCCTGCAGACGTGAGCATTGACCTCAGAATTCCGGAGAAACAAGCCATGGCTCTGCGATAGAGCAGACCCCAGCTCAGCTGAGGGCCCAGTCCGTAGCTCCACTGTGGACCCAGTCCCCAGCTCCGCTCTGAACCTATTACAGCAATTGGAATATCCCAAAGAAATACTGGCACACTAAAATCCAAAGATAACAGCCTCAGGCTCACTGTGCCATAATATTCAACAGACGAGACCCAATTAGCGGCCCACTGAAAGCCAATAATTGAGGAAACGGACGCGGTGCACGGGGCATGGTTACCCAAAAACCCTGAAAGTCAAAGGGTCACACCATTTCATATAAATACCGATGCAGCGTCGCCCCACTTCTCCACTTCGCATTTCTCGTCAGTTCTTCTTCAGCTCCGTCTAGTCCGCTTCCCGCATAACCACTGTAGTTGCACCTTGAACCCTAAATCCAAACCACTCGCAGCCACCACATTTCCACCAGATCTAGCCACGCCGCATCCATCTTGCATACCACAACCGCATTTTGTTGCCAGAGAAGAGGGAGACGGCCCGCGGATCCTATGGACAGAGGGCTCAGTTGATGTTGGCAGAGTGGACGAAATCCACAAGCATAGAGAGCTCCATCCGCAAGCTCATCGATGGCGGCGTGCTTCCCGATGCCACCATCGAAGGGTGGAGGCCGTCTATCGGTGAGAGCTACCCAGACCCCAACCTAGTGAACTCATTGTTTTTGTGGACTTCTACTAGCGTGGGTTTTGGACTCCTTGTCACCCATTTTTACGCAAACTTCTTGATTACTATAAAGTGAGTCTGTGCAATCTGCATCACAACTCTATCCTGTCCATCTCCATCTTCATCAACCTCTATGAGGTGTACCTTGGAATCCACCCCCACATCAATTTATGGCGTCATTTCTTCTGCCTCAAAAAGAAAGGGGGATCTGGGCGGTCCAAAATAGCCGAAGGAGCATATCTGCTCTCCGGGATCACATGAAAGCGCAGTATCTGAATGTCCCTCTGAACACCTCGATGAGGGATTGGTACCGCAAATGGTTCTACGTGCAGTAGGAGGAGGAATCGCTTGTGGCATGTGACGTCAGCTAGATCCCCGAGCAGCAGGAGAGCTGGTCGGCGAGATCGACTAGCGCCGAGATGGTGCAAGTGCAGGAGCTGCTCAGATTGTTTGACAAGACCCGAATCGATGGCCCAATTATCGTGACCAACTTCATCTTCAGGCGGGTGCAGCCCGGTAAGGATAGGGTGCATCCAATGTACGAGTACTCCGAGTCCTCTGACGTGACCCGGGAGTCATCAGAGGAGCTCCCCCAGTGAGGAGATAGATAGGCGGCTAGCACAGCTATTCGACTTGGCAAGATACCTCCTATTGCCAAACGCGATGAGGGTGTACAAATTGACTTCACCTCCACCATAGGTATGTGGAAAGTCATCCGCAGTCTAACTCCATGCCTGATAGTTGCTGGTTTGCAATCATAACGCTGAACCTGCTTTGTGCAAGATCCGTGGCCAGGACAGGGCAATGGTATACATCTCCGACGTGCCCACCGATGACCGGCCGGCCGGCGTGGATGCTCGGGAGACCTGTTCATAGCGCTGACAGAGGGTGACTGAGAGCAGTGAAAAGGCAGCGAAAGACGCTAAGCCCCATGTGATGAGGAAGGTGACCGGGAAGTGCCCCGCATCAGAGGGGCCTTCCCAGAAGAAGAAATCCACTGGCCCCTAAGCACGGGGGCCCTTGAATATTGATGATGAGGAGGGCAACCAGAAACGATGTAAGGTCATGGCTGGCTTGATAGACAACGAGGAGGAGGAAGAGACGTCGCTCATGTGCCGGTAGAGGGCGCAGACACCGCCCCGCATGCCGACGCCGCCAAGAGCACCGACACCTCCCCGAGCAGCAACGCCACCACGTGCACTGATGCCGTCGTGGGCACCGACATCGTCCCGAACAGCAACGCCGCCGAGGGCGCCAACACTGCCAAGGGCGCCGACACCGCCCCGAGCAGCAACGTCGCCCCGAGCAACGACGTTGGGCACCCGCAAGACAGGCTCGGCAGTCCCCGAGCACACGCAGACCACAGCGGGACAAGCAAGCAGTAGTCAACCGGCTGGTGCCCGTGCCATGGGGAGTGGTAGGCGCAGCGGTCGTCCATTCAGACCTGCATTCAGATGCTCTGACATGTAAGTAACTCTATAGTCATTTGTTGTTATATTTGAGTGTGTTCTTATTCACAGTGGTGCAGGCCAGAGTCCACAAAAAATGTGGAACATCCTACTGGCGACCAAGAGCCAGCGGTTGCAAAAAGCAGCCATGCAGAGGAGCGTGCCGAGCATGCTGGTAGCGCCGACCATCACGGCGTAGACCAGTGCAGTGAGGGCTCAGTGCCCAATGCTGACGCGCCCGATGCCGCCTCTGGTGGTACTATGGGTGCCATGCTCGGTGCTGGGACCAGCAACGACAATCCTGCTGCAGAAGGAGATGCACCAGAAGCAGCAGCGATCGAAAAGGAGCCGGAGATCGAGGAGATCAACCGGGCTCCAACAGAAACAGTGCAACCGCAGTGCATTGGCGTAGCTAGAAAGCGTCATGGCGAGTGGAATTTCCATGAGGAAGACCATTCTGACAGAGTTGTGCACAAGCTGCAGCACACTGTTGACGACCTGGTGAGCCAAATCCGGTAAAAGCGCCACAAGCACTATCTTGCGTAGATGAGTCTTTTGTAGTACTATACGAGTAACCCAGTGCTGTATCACAGAGTATTGAGAAGACATCAGAGTATTATAGATGATGCTTTGACTCCATCGTCCTGATGGTGGAGGAAAATGAGAGGGTCAAGGCTGACATAGCACATCTCTAGGAGAGGCTGCAAGAGGCCCAGGATGAGCAAGCTGCGCTGGATGTGGAGAGGGCGGCAGTGGCCCAGCAGTGCAACCGCCTCAACCAAGAGAAGAGAGGTACGTAGTAAAAACTCTGACCATGTCTATCCTTTGACTTATTGATGAACCATGCCCTGCTCGGCAGAGATGGAAGCAGATAAAATCCTGCTGCATGAGGAGGTGGCCCGCCTGACGAATGAAAACAAGGAGCTGATGAAACGGGCGAACCTTCTCAACAAGGATCTCCAGAGTAAGTGTCCGATAAGTCGATCGTAAATTAATTCTTAAGTCATCATGCTCAGCATGGCCTTCTTTCTTTAAAAATGTAGCAATTCGCTGAAACAGCAAGGCACAATTTGATGTCCTTACTCAGGAGGTCAAATGGTACCAAGATAGGTGCCAGGTGATGGAGGATGGCATCACGCCAGTTCTGAACCTGATCGGGATGGAGCCTGAAGAGCCAGTAGCCGGCCAAGCACCCTGACAAGGTGCCATCATCGACAAGTACGAGAACTCCTAGTCATGGTTCAAGCAGTACATCCGGGACACCGACGAGTATGTGGCCACCCACGTCCTAGCCGTGGTGCAGTCACATTACCTCGGCGTGGACCTGAGAAGGCTTGAAGCCAATGTGTCAAGCAACACTGACAAGGAGAAGGCAGAGCAGCTCAGAGCTACCTCCCAAGCGACGGCCACGAAGATGATTGCTGATGTAGACCTGTACGGCGAGACTGGGCAGACCAGTCAGTAAGTGTAATGAAGAACTTTTGTAGTTAAATTGTGATGAAGCACTTGGTGCTTTTGTAAATCATTAAGTAAGTTGTTTTGGAGCACTCAGTGCCAGCTCAGATCAGGTATTATACTTAGTATAATATGCATTCATAGCTTCAAGCGAAAAAACTCTATTTTTTAGCCATTTTGTGATGTTACAGTTAGCGCAAATAGTTAACCCGTCCTAGAGTTCCACCAGCTCTGGTCTAACCAATAATCCGGAGCGTGAGGCATGGAGCCCAAGCATGCATAAGACTGCTAGCCTCGCCAGAGAGCTACTGCCGACCACCCGGAACATAGAGAGCGGATGTCGTGCACGTGTAGGGAGGAGTCGGAGACAGCGCCGGGTCCGAGAAACTCAAGTAGGAGAGAGAACTGGTCGGCAAACCATTTAGAAGAATATAGGAGAATTCTAGAAACACAGTAAGAGTCTAGCAAAACGCATGATGAGTACTTTTATTGAATGCTTAGAATACAAAAAGAGTACATATCTTTATTTAGGAGCTCATCAAGCATAGAAATGCCTAAGGAGGTCGATGTGCCATGAGTTAGGAACGTCAACTCCATCAAGATCACACAGCCTATAAGATGTAGGCCTAGTGACCGCCTTGACCATACAGGGCCCTCCCAATGCGATGTTAACTTGTGGAGGCCTTCTGTCTTCTGTTTTCTACGCAAAACCAAATCGCCGACCACGAAAAACCTATCCTGGACATTGCAGTTGTAGTGCCTTCGCAAGCCCTCTAAGTACTTTGTCATTCATGCGCAAGTGTCAGGACGCTGTTCTTCGGTGCAATTAACCTCAAGCTCTCTGGCTTCATTTGACTTCTCCTCGTCATGATTCTCAACTCTGGGTGACCGAAAAGCGATATTAGCAGGTAGCACGGCCTTAGAACCAAAAACCATGAAGTATGGGGAGACGCCAGTATTGTGACTAGGCTAGGTTCTCAGTCCGCAGACCACAGCCAGCAGCTCCTTCAACCATCTCCCAGGATGCTTGACATTCTTCTTATATAATCTCTTCTTCAATCCATCTAGAACCATGTCGTTGGCCCGTTTGACCTGTCCATTAGCTCTGGGATGCGCCATCGAAACATAATTAACCACTATGCCTCTGTCATCACAGAAGTTCTAGAAATCGTTACCATTGAACATGGATCCTAGGTCGGTAATGGTGCTATTGGGCAGGCCGAAGTGGTGAATGATTTCATCGAGCAGCTCGGCTGCCTTCTTTGCAGTTCCCTTGACTAAAGGCTTATACTCAATCCACTTGGAAAAATTGTCGATAATTATGTACATCCAATGAAAACCTCCTAGAGCCAGCTTGAATGGCTCGATCATGTCCAGTCCCCAGCAAATGAAAGGCCAGGAAGCTGGAATGGTCTAGAGCTTGTGGGTCGGAACATGACTCTACTTGGCAAAAAACTGACACCCTTCACAATGGCGGACCAGCCTCTCTACATCGGTGACGGCCGAGGGCCAATAAAACCCTGCTCGGAAAGCCTTGCCGACCAGAGTCTGCAAAGCAGCATGGTTGCCACATGTGCCAGCATGGATCTCCTCCAAAATCTTCACCCCTTCTTCCTGAGAGATGCACTTCTGAAGCGATTCATCCTTTGTGTTCTTACTCATAAGCTTCCCTTTGACGAGTACATAGTGCTTGCTACACCGGACAAGGTGCTCCATCTCAATTTTGTCATGGGGAATGTCTGTAGACGTGAGATACCATATGAACGGCTCTCTCTAGTCGCCCCGCTGGTCGGAACCGCGGCGACCAGCTGGTTTACGAGTGGCTTTTCAGCCACAGGCTTTTCTTCCTCCTCGATGGACGGCTTCACAAGGTCCTGAATGAAAACTCCATGTGGAATCTCTGCTCGGATTGACCCTAACTTTGACAACTCATCTGCTGCTTGATTGTCAGCCCAGAGCACATGATGAAACTCCAAATCATAGAATTTGTTCTCTAATTTCCTGATTTGAGCGCAATAAGCATCCATCTTCTCACTGGTGCAGTCATAGTCTTTGTTCACCGGACGGATGATAGGAGTAGAGTCACTGAAAACTATGAGCCGTTTGATGCCGAGCTCAATAGCGATATGGAGGTTGTGTAGTGCCGCCTCATATTCAGTGGTGTTATTGGAGGCCTTGAAGTGGGTCTAGAGAACATAGCTTAGCTTGTCCCCTGATGGCGAGATAAAATACACGCCTGCCCCAGCACCATCAATGTTGAGGGAGCCATCAAAGTACATCTTCTAGTACTCGGGGCAGCTCTCCGAGATGGGCGTGTTCATGTCTGTCCATTCGACGATGAAATGGACTAGCGCCAGTGACTTGATGGTCTGGCAGCTTTAGAATTCCAATGTATATGGGCTGGGCTCCAATGCCCACTTGATGATGTGCCCATTGGTATCCTTGTTACGCAAGGTGTCCGCTAGTGGAAACTCTGTAACCACTTCTATGGGGTAGGTGTCAAAGTAATGGCACAATTTGCGAGAGGTGATCAGGATAGCGTACAACAGCTTCTAGACCTACGGATAGCGGGTTTTGGACTCGTTGAGGACCTTGCTAATGAAGTATACTGGTCGTTGGACCATGTAAACATGCCCGACCTCCTCGCGCTCGATGACGCTGGCCGTACTGACCACCCGATTAGTTGTCATGATGTACAGCAGCAAGGTTTCGCCTTCCTTGGGCGCCGTCAGGACCAGAGGGGATGTGAGAAACTGCTTGAGCTCTACAAAAGCAGCGTCAGCCTCCTTTGACCACTCAAACTTCTCCTTCGCCTTGAGGAGCTTGAAAAATGACAGACCCTTCTCTCCGAGCCGTGATATGAAACGACTCAAAGCAGCCATGCACCCGGTAAGCTTCTGGATGTCCTTGACGCACTTGGGTGGCTTCATCCTCAGGACGGCCTGAACTTTTTCTGGGTTAGTCCTTATACCATCACGACTGACTATATTGCCGAGCAGTATACTAGATGGAACACCAAATATGCACTTCTTAGGATTTAGCTTCCATTGAAAAGCATTAAGGGCCTTGATAGTTTGGTTGAGGTCATCGACCAGGCTAGAGGCCACTTTGGTCTTTACTACTACATTATCAACATATGCCTCAACGAGCTGATCTCTGATCTGGTCTTTGAGGAACTGTTAGATGGCTCTTTGATAAGTCGCCCTGGCGTTCTTGAGCCCGAATGATGTGTTCGTGTAGCAGTAGGCGCCGAAGGGCATAATGAAAGATGCCTTAATGTGGTCTTCCTCCCTCAGGGAGATTTGATGATAGCCAGAGTAGCAATCTAGGAAAGATAAGAGCTTGCAGCCGGCCGTAGAGTCTACAACCTCGTCTATACGAGGTAGGCCGAAGGGGTCCTTAGGCAGTGTTTGTTGAGATCATTGTAATCAACGCACATTCTGCATTCTTTATTCTTCTTTTGTACAAGAACCAGGTTGGCAAGCCACACTAGATGACACACTTCTTTAATGAAATGGGCGGCTCAAAGCCGAGTTACTTCTACCCTAATCGCCTCCTTTTTGTCACGCGAGAACCATCGTAGCTTCTGCTTGATTGGCTTGGCAGTCTTCGAAACCTCTAAGAGTGCTCAATCAACACCGGGCCTATCTGCAGGTTTCCATGCAAACACGCTCATGTTCTTCCTCAGGAAGCTGACGAGCGCGTCTTCCTATTTGGGATCCAGGTTGGCCACGCTGTGGGCCATCTTGGTCTTATCACCCTCGACTAGCTCTACCTCCTTGGTCTCCTTAGACTTCGTAGCGGCACGAGCAGCCTCCTTGCTCGGGATCTCTAGCTCCTCCGAAGCAATCTTCTTGGAATCGGTGATGGACTCCTGCATGCGGATCGAGAGCTCGAGGGCCTCAGCAGTTGCGAAACTCTCTTTCTCGCATGTGTAGGCAATGAACACGTTGCTTCTAAGGGTGAGCATACCCTTCTTAGTTGGCATCTTCAATAGCAGGTAGACATAATGCGGTAGTACAATGAACATGGCCAGGGCTGGTCTGCCGAGGATGGCATGGTACGTTCCCTCAAAGTCTGTGACGATAAGGTTGATGTAGTCGATTCGAAAGTGGTCGGGAGTGCCAAATTGGACTGGCAATGTGATCTGACTCAGGGGATGAAGGTCTACCCTAGGAGCACCCCTAGAAAGCTGCGTCATACGACTCGAGGTCCTCTGGTTTAAGGCCTAACTCAGTTAGGGCGTTGCAAAAAAGGATGTCGAGGGTGTTATCGGGGTTGATGAGCACCTTCTCGAACCAAAAGTTTTTGATGACTAGATTGAAAACGAGCGGGAAGTGGCCTAGTTCTGGGATCTTGGCCCACTGATCAGCTCTGCTAAATGTGATGGTCCGATGCGACCAGTTCTGGTACTTGGGATCAGTAGTCTTTTCATTAGAGTTGGCGAGGGCCATGACAGCTCGGGCGGTCAGCTTCCTCTCCTGCCCGGTCTCCAAGGCTACCTTGCCGCCAAATATGGTGTGGATAGTTCTGTTAGGATCTTTGTAGGCGTGATGGGGGTTTTTGTCTTGCTCCTCTTTGTCTTTCTATTCCTCATCACACTTCTTGTCATCCCACTGGTCGTCGTGCTCACCATCCTTGGTACCACCACGCATCCTTTTGCGAGAAACTGAGTGGTAAATAGACTTCAGGCCCCTGCAGTTTCCCATCGTGTGTCCGAAATCCGGGTGAGCCGGACAAGGACCCTGGAGGACCTTCGAGTAGGCATCTTCATAGTTGCGCTTGGCCCCTAGCCTGACGGCATTGATGGTGTTGTCCACTGGGTGGTTGCAGCTCTGCCGCCCCCTTGTGTCATCTTGCCAATCATGACACTGGTCATGGTTGTCATTGCGGCGGTCATGGTTATCGTTGCGCTGATCATCGTGGCAGTCATCGCGGCACCGCTCATCATGCCAGTCATCATAGCAGTGGTTCGACTGGTCAGAATGAGGAGCTCACCCAACATCCTCCTTGATCTGCTGGTCGGTCTCATCAGCATCTGTCCACTTTTTCGCCACCTTGAGTAGGTCTTGGACCGATTCAGGCCTCTTATGGAGGAGCTTAGTCCTGAGGACGTCATGATAGCGGAGGCCCCTGATAAACACGGAGATGGCCTCATCATCGTTGAGAAGCGGCGGATGTAGTCATGCAGCGGCTCATTTGGGTAGTCTCTGACTTTCCCCAAATCATATTTTTTGCCGGGCTGCTGACAAGTGGCCATGTAGTTATCGACAAAAGCCTTCCTGAGCTTAGCCTAGGTTTGCAGATTGGTTGATGACCACAGGCAGGTAGTTGGCCCTAACATCTTTGTCCCCTCCCGCTACTCGAACAGTGATCTCGTACAACGTTACCCACTGTTCGGGGTTGGCCTTTCTGTCATAAGTGTCCAAGTCGTGGAGCTTGAAGTTTTTTGGCCAGACGATAGCACGGAGCCGGTCAGTGAAAGGTCAGAGGCCTGGGATATTGCCCCCGGGCAGTGTGCGATTACGCTGGGGTGCTCTGTGTTCTTGATCATATTCGCGCCTGTGCCGCATCTCAGATGCATGTCGTGCGTCTCTACTGTTCTCGATGCGATCCCTTAGGTTCATATTGGCGCTGAGATGATCACGGAAGTTGCCTCCGACTTGTTGCTCCAATACTTGGTCAGCACCGCGGTGGCCGCCGCGACCACCGCCGCGATTTGCTCCTCGTTCTCCCCCACGATGAGCACCGCGTCCGCCATGATGGTCTTGCGTCACGCTCCCTGCCCTGGTCGCGGGGGTGAGGAGGTCATCCATCTTCGCGAGGGTGCGCCTCATAGTTTCGCCTGTACCCTGATAGAGGTAGGGACCCCCCATTGCTGACTTTGGTGGACTCCTGACTCCGGGCGCTAACTTTGACCTCACCAGGAGCTATGGGGATGACGGCTGCGACTAGAAGCCACGGAAGGAGCAGGTGCATGTCCCCCCAGCCGGTTCTCATTGACCTAGACCATGGCGGCCTTCAGATAAGTCGTGACGGCGTCAAGCACTAGGGACTCGGGGAGCTTTGCGAGCTCATTCATGGCCATAGCAATGTTGGCGCTTGGAGTCTTATGGACTTGTTTGCACACATGTCGAAAGCATTGGCTAGATCACATTGAATGGGGCACCGACCCTCTGCGTATTCAGCATTCTCTCACTCCACCCTATGAGCTATGTGATCGGCGTTTCATTCCACCTGAGCAGCTCTCTCTCTTGGTCCATCTCCCCTTCATGGGATGGTTCGTCAGCGCTGATGGCGAAGATTGCGCCTCCGAAGCCTAGGGGAAACGTCAGGAACTCCTCTTCGTATGGGTTGGTAATGGCATGGGTAGAACCAGTAGATCTGGTACTTTCCTCCCAGATGGTAGAGAGCGAATCCCCACCAATCTGTCTGATATCCACCATGTTGACGACGGGGGCAGGGTGGCCGATCTCAGGCAGCTCTAACAAGAATAGATCCAAAACATGGTCGCTCTCAGTAGGATCCACGAATAGATGCGGGACACAGACCATGTACTCAAATGCCACATTCGCTAGCCCATATGGGTAAACGGTGGATGGATGCTCCGTCAAGGCCTCGTAGTCCGTTGACCTCAGGCCGGTGGCGGGAGCTAGCCAGTAACGGACCGTTCGCCCTTCAGGAGTGGCCGTGACCACCAGATCAGAATCGGGACGCCTCTGGCGGCCAACCCGACCAGGTCACTCGGTCCGATGATGATTGATGGGACCATAGCCGTCCTCAACAGATTGATCTCTGATCGACTCTACCAAGGTGAGGTTTTCGGCTAGGCCCGTAGTGACCCGATCGATGGACTCGATTAGATCAGAGTTGTCGAGCCGCCTTCCTTGGTAGCGGGGAAGCGGTCGATTAGTTGCCGGAGAAGATGACCCCGAGAGTAATCCCAGGATCGGATCTGCCAGTGCTGGTGTAGATTCAGTTGGCGCAAGAGGAGCCAGCACCACCTCCATGACTTCGATGGCGCCGTCCACGCCAATGGTCCAGGTGAACGTCCCAATCATGAACATTTGGCCCGCCAAGAGGTCCATGGAAGCAGGGAAGATGACCATCTGGCTCACCATGAGATCTGCACGCACACCCCCTACCTGGCGCGCCACTGTCGATGAGATGTGGTCGACAGCCTACCGAGGGGTATGCCCACGGTAGTAGATTAATCGGTGGAGGTGCGCAAGACAACAAACTAGATGGTGACGCAAAGCGAACACAAGGGTTTATCCAGGTTCGGGCCGCTAAAACAGCGTAATACCCTACATCCTGCGTCCCTGTGGATTGTATTGACTGTGTATCAGATGAATGGAGGGGGGTCCTTGTTCGCCTTATATAGTCCGGGGGGCAAGGTTACAGATCTAAGGAATCT
>CM039596.1:56739930-56770265 GCA_022457205.1 Saccharum spontaneum
ACTGTAGCAGAAGCAGCTCATCACTTCTTTCTCCAAACTTTGTGCAGAAACTTCAAAATCTTCAAAAACGAAAGTTGCTCAACTTTCCAAGATATCCAACTTTGCTTTTGGAACCATTTGCAAATTCTTTATGGATTTTGAAAGTTGAAATTGAGGCAAGAAAGGGATATTATTTATTTATTTATTTATTTTAAACTTAGGATTTTGCAAAATTATTAACTAGCATTTTTAGGAGAATTAATTGGGGACTAAATAAAGATCAAGCAATTCAACCAATTTTACAGTTGCATAGAACAAACATCAATCCATTCAATGAAGCAAAAAGTTGGACAAATTTTATATATGAAAATCCATTTATTAATTCTTCAAATATTGAACTTTATTGTTGTTTAAGCAAATTTCCATATGTAAATTCACAAAGAACCTTAATTACCAACATGACATCAATTCATGAAATAAGTAAGACATGGCATATACAACATTTGAAACACCACATTTGCAACATAGCTAAATTATAAATGAAACATCATTTTATGCAACACATATGAAACACTATATTTGCAACATAGCAACGCTATAAATGAAACATGGAATGCTTTTATGCCATAATGTTTATGCATGATGATCACGATCAAGGTTTTATTAAGTTTGTAACACCTAGGGTGTTACACTAGTGAAGCCGTTGTTTTGCTTCAGTTCCAAGAACAGCTCTCCTAGTGAAACCCGAGCCATTTTTGTACCTTGTTTAGCATTAGCAAAATAGATTAAAAGACCATAACGCCCTTCTCTTTTTTTATTTTTTCCTCCTTTCCTATTTTCTTCTTCCTCCGTTAGAGCACTGTGCGCACCCACAACACCTTGGTGGCCTGCACAGCGCCGCGCGCACGCGCTCATGCTGGTGTGCCTCGACACTGCGCCTGCGATGGGTGTCCCCCGGCAGCCTACGAATGCGCCTTGGTGGCCAGCGTCCACACCCTGGTGGCCAACGCCGCGTGACCCCGGCCGTCCGCGCTTCCTGGCCCTCGCGCCATCGGCGGCCATCCGCATGACCCCGGCTGTCCACACCAGCCTGGCCATTGATGCCCTAGCGGCAGTCCGCACACTGGCGTTGTGCCCCTACGGCTGTCCGTGCGACCCCAGCCTTTGCCATGGCCGTGTGCCCCAGTGGCTGCATGCGCCAATGCACCATGAGAGGGGCAAAACAGGTATCTCTCATCATGGGGTCCATGTGGACGAGGTAAAGCCACTACTTTTTGTTTCATCCCAACCCAGACCAATGTGAGAGTAGGTTTTCAGGGGCTTCACTGGTGAAGCCATTTCGTTTTATCCCGTTTGGCAAAAACAGCTTCAAACGACTCCTGAAACCGGTGGAGAAGCTAAGTGGGGCCATAGTATACATATCTGTTTTTTTTATAATTATATATCTGTTTTTGTATGAAGAAAAAAAAGTTGTCCGTGTTGATCGTATTTTAAATAAACTCTTGGTGTAACAGGATTGGACCAGGGATCCTATATTATCCTATCTAGAAAAACGGCGTTTTACAACGTGGAGTGCACGGTTTTCAACAAACCGATTAGTTTTCAACAAACAAACTAAACAGAATAGTAGATACGGTTATGTACAGATACGGTAGCTGATGCAGAAAGTTTATAAACACGATCAATCTGCTATTGCTACTACTAGTTCGTTCCGTGTGTCTCAATCTGGACTTGCGTCGTCCTACCCCACGAAGACTCGCCGACGTCCTCATGGGCAACAACACCTCGTCGTCATCCTTCGACGCCCTCCCGGGCTGCAGCAAGTCGACGGTGGTCGCAACCGCAGACACGGAGACCGGGTCCCATGTCCTCACGATCAACGGTTTCTCCAAGATCGCGCTCGGCATCGGCAAGAGCATCAACTCCGGCACCTTCACCGTCGGCGGGCACTCCTGGTACATCGCTTTCTTCCCGGAAGGTGCAGACAGGGATGATTTCTCCCAAAACTACGGCAAGCCCGTATCCATCTTCGTCTACCTCGATCAGCCACGTACCTACGCCGACGTCAAAGCACGGTTCCAGATAGCCTTACTCCGGCCGAACGGGAAACCAATCTCAAGGGGCACGAGAACAAGCCAAGGACCGTTCATCTTGCTAGGTCTTGGAACACCACGTTGGGGACAACAAAACTACATGCGCAGAACTGAGTTTTTGTCCCATCTACTAGGAGATAGCATCCAGATCAGGTGCGACGTCACGGTGGTCAGTGACACCCGTCTGGAATCCACAACGTCCCGGTCCCTCGCTGTGCCGCCGCCGGACCTGCACCGGCACCTCGGCCACCTCCTGGAGAGCCGTGTCGGCGTGGACGTGACGTTCGACGTCCGCGGTGAGCTGTTCGCGGCGCACAAGGCCGTGCTCGCCACCCGGTCGTCAGTGTTCATGGCGGAGCTCTTCGGCGGCAACATGAAGGAGAAGGCTACCTCGCGGGTGCAGATCGACGACATGGAGCCCAGCGTGTTCAGGGCCATGCTCCACTTCGTCTACACTGACTCGTTGCCCAAGATGGAGCAGAAGGACACGGTTGTGATGGCGCAGCATCTGCTTGTTGCTGCCGACAAGTACAGCCTCGAGAGGCTCAAATTGATGTGCGAGAACAGGCTGTGCAGCCACATCGATTTGAAGACGGTGGCGACGACGATGTCGCTCGCTGAGCGGCATGGTTGCAGCAGCCTCAAGGAGGCATGTGTCAAGTTCATCATGTATCGTGGGAATCTGAAATCGCTCATGAAGACTGCTGACTTTGAGTACCTGAGAAGGAGTTGCCCCGCTCTTGTCAATGAGTTCCTCGACAAGGTTGTCACCTGAGGCCCTGACATGATCAGCTTGGAACAAGGATAAAAATTAAAGATTATGCGTGTTAGTAGTACATTCCAGCTATTTCTATTATGCGTTTTTGTTTTACATGACAGACACCAGGTGTCTTGGCAGGCTGGGAGTAAGGATGAAAATGGAACCGAAATATCCCGATCCGAGCCGCATCGTTTTCTGCATTTTATCCGGTCGAATTCGCATTTTGTGTCCGACTTTACCATTTTCGCTTTTGTTTTCATATTTCAAATGTAAAACTAGAAAACGGTTTAGACATTTTCTGACCATTTTCTACTTTTAATTCGGAATATCCCGAATTCAAAATTCGGTTTAAACCGAATTTGGTTGCCAATCATTACCGTCCAGGCAACTAGGCAAAGGCAAGTGTGGAGCACTGATGCCCATTGGCCGCATTATATAGGCAGCTCACCCCGTCGCGCCTCCCTGAGTCGCCGAGTTAAGACTAATCACCTCACACGGTGTTGCATGCCTGCATGGCTGCATCTGGCTTCACGCAGCGCTGTTGTTGCATTGCATGTGACTGAGCCGAGCAAAGAGACAGAGCTAGTACCAATGGCATCTCAAATTTTCCTCTTGTTTTTTCTTTCTTTTCGTTTTTTCTCTTGTCAACTAAACCAAATTGATAAGTTTGCTCTCTTGGACTCGAAGTTTGCCACGATGGCACTAGTTAATTGTTAAGCATTATGGATCGGTATTCCATATTGAATTTTCGTATACCGACCGTGTTCAACATAATTTCGCTTAAATTGGTTCGTTTTCGAAATTTTCGATATTCCATAAGTTCGCGTTCATTCTCATGTCCGGCTTTACCATTTTTGCTTTAGTTTTCGTATTCAAATATAAAAGTAGAAAATGGTTGAGGAGATTTCCGACCGTTTCTGACCGTTTTCATCCTTAGCTGGGAGAGCCCTAGGCCCCTAACTTTTATTTGTCTCTCTTGTAACTACAAACTTTGCGTTCTTTGATTTTAATGGAAAGACAGAGCTAGGTCTTTTCATTGTGTTCAAAAAAGAATCAATCAACAATACTTCATATGTTAGAATCCAATATGGTTGCCATGCACGATACAGGAACAGTAATGCTATGATTAGGGTGTTCGTCTGAGCGTGTGCATCTGGACGCCCCTCTTCCTGGGCCTACGCTGCGACCGGGCCCAATAAGCAATCGGCCTACTTCCCTTTACGCTCTCTCATCCATCTTTATCCCATGACAAAATCCCCATTAATAGAAATCCCTGTTCACTTTTGCTCGTCACGGCTTCACCACATCGGATGCCACACTCCGCCTCGCCGCTGTGCGCCACTTCTGCTGCCACGCCGTGCCCACTCCTCCTACAGAACCTTGTCAACGCCCGCCCTCTTTGCCTTGCCGCCACGCACCTCGTCTGCCACCACGCCGTGCCCACTCCTCCTACAAAACCTCATCGACGCTGGAGTGGTCGACGAGTCAAGCGTATTCGGCAACACGGGGGATGACAGCGATGACTTCCTTTGGATGCTCATCAACGCAGACCTCCCTATCGGAGACCCCAACCTCGGCATGTGGAAGCTCCTAGCCGTCGCAGCACTCTCCTTCGCTAGTGTGCCCGTGCTGCTCGGGTACCTCATCCAAGCAACAATGTGACGTTGCGTAGCGCATGTTGCAAGCTTGTGTTTTAAGTATATCAGATGTTTCATATGGATATTGCAAGTGTTTCATCTTGAGGTTGCAAAAGTACATCGTGATGTTGCACCTGCTGCAATGGCTATACAAATATGTTTCAAGTGTTTGTTCCAAATATTTCATTTGTTTTTTTAGACGTTCGTTGTAAGAGTTTCACCTGGATGTTGCATATGTTTACACTTATGCTGCATGTGTTTTATCTAGATGTTACACATGTTTGCAATGGTTTTTTTCAAGAGTTTCCATGTTTTTTTGCAAGTGTTTTAGACACATGTTGCAAATATTTTAGCTATTTTGTACGTATGTTGCAAGTGTTTTATCTGAATGTTTCAAAAGTAGATCGGGATATTGCACAAGTAACATTGTGACCCACCATACCTCAACCACATGCTGCAGCTGCTTGGGCACCATGCATGCTTGTGGGGGAGCGGAGGGATGGAGCGTTGCTTAGCAGTGGGCGTGGGAAGCGGAGGGCGATGGCGGTAGGAGCGCAGGCGGTGCCCACATGGCATGCATGGCCGGCAAGCGCAGGGGGCGCGGGTGGAGAGCAGAGGGGGCGCGGGCAATCCAGACAGAGGCACGAAGTAGGGGCGTACTTTCTTGGGAGTAGCAGCCTCAGGCGCAGAAATAGACTGCAGCCACGGGTGTCTGGACGCGGGCGTCCGGACGGATATCCGGGCGCTAGCAGTGCCCATACTAGAATGCATCAAATTCCAGCCATAGGGAAAGAGGTTCTGAAAATGCTAAGAAAGCATTTTCCTTGGCACGTTTCATGGGGAAAAGCTTCTATGAAAAATTTCAATAGGAAATAAGCCAATTCAACTCTACGTATTCTGACAAAAACCTTAGCGAAAGAAGTTGTCCCCCGGATTCTTGAGCCCTTGGGAAACGGTCACATGACATTTGTATCCCAAGTGGAAAGTTTCTTCCCAAATGGTTTGATTTCCTAGGGAAACATTTCTAGCCTATCATTGGTTTTCTTATTTAAATATGCATTCATTTGTTATTATCCCTCCACTCTAAAATATAAGTAGTTTTGGTTTTTCTAGATACATAGTTTGTCTAGACGCATCGTATACGCATTTATCTAGATGTATATCAATAATTATGTACACACATAGGCAAAACTTAACGAATTGTAGTTTAGAATGGGGGAGTATTATACCTCCATACCAAGCATTTAGAGTGTGTTGGAGCGGATGGAAGTTGTAGTTGAGTTCATGCTCAATATCATCAGTGCTCTGTCTATTTCATGCACTTAAGAGGAGATTAGATGGTTAGTAAACGTGATAGGATAATGCTTAGGCGGCTAATTTTATATGCTTGCTCTAGGTTTACACTTAGTATATAGTGAGCTTTGCATACCTCTTTGCTATCGGTGCTTACGCACTCAATGTATTATATTCATTGGGATTTGTAAGGCCTATGAGACACTCCAACCGAGTTTCTAAAGTGTCTATCGGCTGTGTATCAGGCACATGAGGCCCTTGACATTTTTGTCGAATCTCATCTTGTGGACATGACAAGGAACGGTCTAAGAGAGGCCACATTCAGATCCACTTGCACATGGGGAAGACCCATAGGCTATTTGCGGAGTTACTCGACCTTGTAGCTTGACGCTTACAAGGGCATCCTTGTGTGGGCCTCCAACAAGGACCAGTGGAAAGAGGGAGCTTTTCCAACACATCAATAAAAACATCATCGTGCGGGAGTTTGTATTTCCTAACTCATTTATGTTTTCACATTTACTTCAAGTCCTTGGTATGTTTTTTACCTTTCTAGTCTAGATTACTTGGTTGGCTAATAGAATTGGAACCTATGGTGTAAAACCCTTTTGCGTTAAAGATTGCAACACTTGGAAAAACATAGTGCATATATCAAGATAGAACTTGCATAGCTCATATAAGTGGTTTTTGGACCTTAGTTCTTTTATGCAAATCACCACTATGAATGCACACAAACATCCTATGAAAATCTCCCAGAGACTGAGACTAAGCCGATAGTTTTTAAGACTGACAAAGTCACCACGGGCGTCATACTATTGGCAGGATTTAATTTTTTACTAACCTAAGTCACCTCCTCTTAGGCGTCATGGTCCATTTATAGGACCCTTGTGCTTGGGGAGTGGATAGATAGACAAACCGCTAAAGAGGCAGTACCGTGGTCCAAAATTTGTAGTAAGAAGTTTTGTCCATTCAATATTATGTATAGATATAGATTAGGTAGGGATATTAGTTCCTTTTGCGAATCATCATAGCGACGCAGACACCCATACATTTACACACACTCACCACTATGAATGCACACACATTCTACACAAATGAAAACCTCCTAGAGACTGAGACTAAGCCGATGGTTTTTAAGGTCGACAAAGTCATGATGGGCGTCTTACTATTGATAGGATTTAATTTTTAATTGACCTAAGTTGCCTTCTCTTAGGCATCATGGTCCATCTACAGGACCCTTATGCTACAAGAGTGAAAAGACAGATAAATTGCGAAAAAGGAGTACGATAGTCCAAAATTGGTAGTAAGGAATTTTCTCCTTTTTAATGTATAAACTAGCAAATATGCCCGTGCGTTGTAGCAACGTATAACATATGCAGTTACGGGAATGACTTGAGACTTGATATTAGTCTTGTGTTCCAATTCATTTTAGAATATTTGAATGCACCACTTTTATAACTTGCTGTATGGGAACTCGTGGCTTGGACATTTATCTAATGATCACACCATGTGTTTCAATTTCTCTTGGACTCAAATGCTGAGGCTGGACTTTCATACCATGTCTAGACCCGCGCTACACTTACTCATATGGGCATGAGAGACATGGAGATTTTAATCAATGATCACGTTGACACTAATTTATTTTAGAATTGGACTCTATGTACTCCGTGTATTGACACACATCACACAATACTCTATTTCATATACAGAATGATAAACTGCCTAAATATGTTGTGTTTAATATTAATATGGATATGTATATCACATATGTGTGGTGGCGTGGTAGCAGCTCATCTATGTGTACCTATATAAAAATAAAAATAGAAAAAAAATCAAGGATCATATATTAAGAGGAAGAAACGAATTTTTTTGAACAGGAAGAAAGGAGTTTTTTTTGAACAAAAGAAAGGAGTTAATAAGAGGGAGAAAAGAAAGACTCACCGTTTGGTTTGGCTGGCCGGCCATAGCTACAGGGAAAGCTTAAATTAAAAAAAAAGGGAAAAAGGAACCGCACACTATCCTACCAAGGGGCCGGGGCCTTATCTTCTAGCTCTAGCAGGTCCTTGCTGCTTCTCTCTCTCCGTTCCACCTGCACCACAAATCCATGCTCCTCTTCTTCGCCATCCTTGGACCAGATGTGGTACCTGCTCCTCTCCACCATTGTTGGGTGTGGTCCCTGCTCCTCCTCACCTCTCCTCTCATCCCTCGTCCTCTTCTCCATGGCGAATCAGGCCTAGCCAGGCCACACGGAGGTAGCGGCACAGGTGCATCTAGCCAGCGCCCACGGAAGACCTAGCTGGCGGCGCGAGTGCATCTGGCCGTGCGCGCAGGGGAGGCATTGGTGCAGGCGCCCTGGCTGGCGAGCACAGAGGCGGCGGTGCAGGCAAACCTGGCTGGCGGCGGCGCGAATGCCTTGGGCGGCCTGGAGGCACGACCGTGTCCTCATCAATTCTTTCTCTGATTTCCTCAATTTGATTATTTCTTTGATTTTCTCTTCGATCGATACGTGTATGGAGAAAAACAACAAATTTATTGATTTGATTTTATAAGCTGTTGTCTTTCTAGAGCCAGTCTGATTTGGGTTTGGATTTGGATCAATGTGGTGGTTTTGATTTGGGTTTGGATTTGGATCGATGTGGTGGTTTTGATTCAGTCTTGGTTTGGTCCTTTGCTTGCCGATTTAGAGTATACAGATATAGATTAAAAAAAATTATTAGCCAAGCAGCCCGAGCTGCATCTGTTATTTATTTATCAGCCTGATCAGCTTGATGTATTGTATTTGATTTGGGAAAGGCAAGGATCCATGGGAGATTTTGAAAAATAGAGGTGGTGCTTGTATCTGGTGGGATTTTGTAGGGAGAGTCCATCACGGAGATGGGAAGCAGAGTCTTTTTTCTTTCCACTCGTGTTCCGTCCGATTGTTTTTGGAAGCAACGATGTCCTTATAAGTAGTTTATTAAGAAGGGCCAGACGAAACCAGAAAATTGGCTCAAATTTTGTCTCTTTATTATTAGGGATAAATATAGACATAGATAAGGTAGGGATACAAAGGGAAAAAATACGTAGGTACAAGTGTTCAAATCTCAAAGTCACCTGTCTTTTTTTCTATTGTAATTGTTTCATCTCACTGTCTTATTATTCTCTTAGAGCAACTCAAGCAGGAGCCCTCAAATTAAGACCCCTACTTTTGATTTCAGGGCTCCTCCTCATTTTTAAGGCATAATTTTCTTTCATCAGCTCTAGCAGTATTCCTCAAAACATTTTTTGATAGACACTGACACTGGAACCCACTCTTCATCCTCAATGCTCTACCCGACTAAGCTATCTCAACGCAAGGCCCTAACATTTAGGACCGACCACTCCGAGTAGAGTAGCGACGTAGGGCCCAAACACCCGGGACCTACCCCTACGAGTAGAGCAGTGGCGCAGGGCCCTGACACTTGGGGCTCAGCCCTCCAAGTATAGGATCTCTTGTTCGCGCCGCACTTGTGAGGCTATTTGGGGAGAGGAGTCTGGAGGAAGAGGCGTTCTCCTGCGCTTCACTAACCTCGCGTGCCTTCTCCAACCATGGAGGCCACTCAGGCACTGGAGAGTGCGGAGGAAGAGGCCAGTGGAGAAGCGGCTTGGTATGGGAGCTATGTCAGAGATGGAGAGAGATGGAGAGGAGGCGCGGGAATGGACGGAGTGAATGGATGGAAGAGCCGAAGAGGAACCACTCCAACAGAAATTTGAGGGGCTGGATCAAACCACCAAGAATGAGGGTTGGTACGGGGATTGGAGAGCCCTCTCAGATTTGAGGGTTGTACCAGAGTCTCTGTTGTAGCTTATTTTTCATCTCAAGTTCTTAAATTTAGTTTTGAGAGCTAACGTTGAGGCCCTGCTAGAGTTTGTTATCCTTCATAGTTTCGCTGTGCTCGCATGCATGCCCTGCCTTATTTCCAGTTACTGTTTGCATTCCATGCATGCAAGTCAGTCATCTGATGCATAATTCGTTGTTGTAGCCACTATATATGAGATTTCAAACGAATGCAAGTATACTTTCACATACGTACAGAAGTGTTCCTATCCTCGTCGGACTCTGAATCTCTGATTGACCTATTCACAGTCGGACTCCAACATGCACATATGTTTCCACATCGTTTTATTCTCAGCGACTCCGTTCGTATCGGACTTGTCCTAATTTCCGTATATAAATATGCTTGGATGAGACGCCCGTACGTGATCACCCATATTATCCCCCGCTTGGCTACCTCCACGTCTTCCATCCAGACCAGAAAACTGTCCTAACTCCTTAGACTACACATGGGCCTCACGAACTCAAAGTCCGCCGCCGGCAGAGGCGGCAGCAGAACGACATCGCCGATCATCAGCGAGACGAAAACCGGGTCGCTCACCATGCACATCACCGGCTGCTCGCATACAAAGGGCATCGGGGTCGGCAAAAGCATCACCTCCAGTACGTTTGACGCAGGAGGGCACAGATGGTACGTCGCCTACTTCCCCTACGGCGAGCACCAAGACACCGCGGGCTGGATATCCGTCTTCCTCTGCCTGCACAGACCAGCTGCTGCCGCCGACGTCGTCACGGCGGCGTTCCAGTTCAGTTTTCTCAACGGCGACCGTCGGAATCCACAAGTCTGCGCGAGCACCCGGTCAGTTGAGTGGATCTTCTCCATGGTCGATGGCTACCCGCGAAATCGGGGGTTCAGCAAATTTGTCAGCAGGAAGAATCTCAAGAAATATCTAGATCTGGGAGGAAAAGCTTTTCGTATCAGGTGCGATGTCACAGTTCTTAGGACTGCGTCGGCGTCGCCGTCGCCCGTCGTTGTGCCAACCTCAGAGCTGCACCGCCATCTCGGCGACATCCTCGCCAGCGGAGACGGAGCCGACGTGTGTTTCATGGTGGCTGGCGAGCCGTTCGTGGCGCATAGGAGCGTGCTCGCCGCACGGTCGTCGGTTCTCAAGGAGGTGCTCTTCGGTCCGGGGAAGGAGACGGCTGGAACTTGCATTGACGTCGATACCATGGATGCGAGTGTGTTCCGGGCCATGCTTCACTTTATCTACACTGATGCCCTGCCTCACATTGAAGAGGCCAACCGAGTGCCAGTGGCTCAAGGTTTGCTTGTCGCGGCAGATACGTTTAACATTGACAGGCTAAAGTTGATGAGCGAGGAGATGCTGCGCAAAGGTATCAATGAAGAAACGGTTGCATCTATGCTGCAGCTGGCCGAGAAGTATGGATGCCAAGGGTTGAAGAAGGCATGCCTCATGTTCATCAAGTCCACCCCTTTGCATTTGCTGGAACGTGGTCATGCTGAGTGACTGATCGACGGTTTCCACAATGTATCCCACTGAAATCGTTAGGAGCAGTTTCGTCCTTCTGTTTTTGTTTTGAGGTCCTGCATGCAAATCCATGGTTGCTAGCTTTCACTCACTTGCTCTACTCCGTAGAAGCAAGTAAAATTAGATGATACTCCCTCTGTTTGAAACTGTATGTGTCGTCGTTACCATCACCTGATTCTGCTAAATCGCGGATCACTTTAACATTTACAGAAACGGGGAGAGGTCCAATCCATATACATGACTGTCCCGGGTCCCAAGCTAAACCCAAACTTGCAAGCTCGTGCGCAGACGAATTAGTACAACATGGAATAAGAGAAACAGCTAAACACACAAACTCATTAGCTAACGGGTTTTGGATGTCACTGAAGATAACGTCTCAAGGGGACCGGTCAAGTGCATCAGATGTTATATAGCCTCTTTCAGAACACTCGAGTCAACCTCCAGCTGCACGTTATTATTTTTCTAGGTACATGCCAATTTGTTGCACGTACACATATATTATATATATATATATATATATATATATATATATATATATATATATATATATATATATATATATATATATATATATATATATATATATATATATATATATATCTACACTACTAAAGTATTACATTTCAGAGGTGGTCAAAACTAATTAACAGCTGTTGCTGCCTCAACTAAAACGTCACTAGTAATCACAGTTTTTAGAGGCAGGCCACAGTGCAAGCCTCCGTAAATCAGAAAAAAGCCAGCACTGCTTAGCTACCGTGCCCATGCTGGGCCCTTTCCTGAGCCCGCACCAAGCCCGTTGCCAAGCCCATCGTTCCAGTCTTGGATCCGTCGTCACCTCCGCTCATCAATTCACCATTGCGTGGCCTCAAGCTGCTGATCTGCTGTCCGTGTCAGCATCGCCTCGTTGTTGATCCACTTCCACTTGAATCCATCGTCACTACCGTCACGGTTAAGATACCGGTAATGCTCTTCTGAGGGCGTCCGGACTGATGGACGCAGCTCCCGCACTCTCTATACCGCTCTGTGCTCCCGTCTACACCCCTTCCAAAAAAATAATCTCTCTACTATGCTTGGCCTCCATCGTGCCGCCCACGTCCCCTCCCCCCCCCACCCTCCTTACTCCACTGCGCCACTCACCTGCACCGCAGAATCCGCTCGTTGTGGCCAGGAGAGGTGCCATCGCTGGCTAGCAGAGGTGCCATCACCTACACCACAACATCCGCCCGCTATGTTTGGTCAGGCGGCTAGGAGAGGTGCCGTCGCTCGCCCGGCCCAGACCACGGGTAGGAGCTGCTGGCCACTACCAGGCCGTGCCACCACCCTCTACCGTCAGCTAACCGGAAGCGACCGTTCTCCGCTTTGCTCTGCGTCATATGGAAGAAGGGTGAAAAACGTATGTTGTAAACGTATGTTTCAAGTGTTTCAGATATTTCATAGGTATGTTGCAGGTATGTTGCAAGTGTTGGATATGGATGTTGCAAAAGTAGATCTAGATATAGCATATGTTGCAATAGCTATATACCTATGTTGCAATAGCTATATACCTATGTTGCAAAAGGAGACCCCACCGGTGTGGAGGCCTAGGATAATGTTTGTACCCAACACCTAGGAAACTTTTGGTTTGGTAGGGAGAATCGTCGACTGGATTCATCTGCTCTAAGCGCCGCCGCTATGCCTATACGCACCAACTAGAGCGCCGCCGCTCGATCTACCTATTTTATGCCATCGTCATCAATCGCCGCCTTGTTGGCCAGGGCGACGGCAGCCTATTACATGTCGTCCTCCACCGCTGCCGCGGCCGGCGGCAGCACGTCCATGGTCTCCGCAGCAGAGGCATAGACAGGGTGGCACGAGTTCAAGGTCCAAGGGTACTCACGATACAAGGCCACCGCCGGCGTTGGCACGGCCGTCTCGTCCGGCGCGTTCAGCGTCGGTGGCCACACTTGGCGCATCCAATACTTCCCTTGCGGCTACACCGGCAAGGAAAACGCCGGTTGGTTATGCTTCGGTCTGCACCTCGTGGTTCCACCAGCGGCAGCCGCAGACGACGACGGCGGCATCGTAAAGGCAACTTTCACGTTGTGCCTACTCGACAAGGACGGGGCGCCACTGCAGTCGCCGGACAGCCGACGTGTGTCAGGTCTACTGGACTTCTCAAGCACACACAATGAATGGCAGTACAAGCGATTCATCACAAGCATGGACTTCGATTCACTCTGTCTCAAAGCAGATTGCTTCCGCATCAGGTGCGACGTCACCGTCGTCCTGGAGACACGCGATGAGTCGTCCGTGCTGCCGTCGCCGGACCTGCACTGGCATCTGGGCAATATGCTGGCCAGCGGGGTCGGAGGGGATGTGGCGTTTGAGGTCGGTAAGCAGACATTCGTCGCCCACAAGAATGTGCTCACGGCGCGGTCGCCGGTGTTCATGGCGGAGTTCTTCGGCAGCATGAAGGAGGAGAAAGCTGCCGCCACCCGTGTGCGGATCCTTGGGATCCATACGAGGGCGTTCAAGGCCATGCTGCACTTTATCTACACCGACTCGTTGCCTGAGATAGATGAAGATAACAAGATACCGATGCTTCAGCATCTCCTCGTGGCTGCAGACAGATATGATATCCAGATATTGAAACTGATCTGTGAGAACAAGTTGTGCATCTCTGTTAACGCAAACGTAGCGGTGACTACACTTGTGTTAGCTGAGCAGCATGGTTGCCGTCGCCTCAAGGAGGCGTGCATCAAGTTGCTGAAGGTCCATGGTAATTTCAAGGCGCTGGGGTATGATGACTACAGTTATCTGAAGCAATGGTGCCCTTCTCTTCATGACGACTTGCCTGTGATCTATGTTATGTGTAAGGGGAAAAATGTAAGAACCTGTCCTTATATCTGTTGGATCCCTATTTCTATTTACAATCTATTTTTATTTTTCTACTCAAGACGATTGTCTTGATTCAGTTATAAAGCCAATTAAACATCACTATAATGGAACAGATAACCATTGCTGGACTATCATTGTCGTTTTCTTTGGAACCAGCAGTGACATAGTGTATCACTGCGGTTCGTGTCTTCAACCAGTACAGATAGGGAGCTCTTGGTCGGCGCGTGCGCGCTAGCAACCATCACGACGCACGCGTGCTCGTACGGACCGCGACGCGCGCTGCTGCCTACGCGAGTCTTTCTTCTTTGCAGTACGGTTCTCCTGTCTAGTTTCATCCTGAAGCCCATTTAGTTTCTGGAGTCCAGTTTTTTCGATTCTGAACCAATGAGCTAATTTGGATTCTACGAGCTATTTTTTCTCTTTCGGGATAGCGGGTTTGTGGGAGATAAAAAAGGTGGAGAGATGGTTTGACATCCAAATAGATGTAGAAGTACTATTTTCAAAATTCATATATCTTGTGTTTCATAATACTTTATATAGGATTAACAATTCAACCGAAAAAAATAAAAAAATGGTTATAAAGTTTTAAAAAACTGGGAAAATGACTACATCTACACCCTGTTCGTTTGGACTTATCAGCAGAATCAGCAGTCGTCTAGCAGTGTTTTTCTCTCACAACAAACCAGCGAACAGTACTTTCAGCCATAATAAAATAGCAAAACGAACAGGGTGCTAATTTGTGGAGATGCAAATATCTAATATAAAAGCACACATGGCTTCTGTTCTTCGGTACCAGAATAGTTATCAATAAATACCCTGAAAAAACAAAAGACAAGATAAAAAGATTAAAAAAATTCATGAAGTTATAAACTTCATATTAGGTTTAGAACTTTAAACTAACACATTATAAACTTTATACTACTAGGTTCAAAACTTTAATTCAGAATTTATAAATTTTGAACTTTGACATTACAAACTTCATACTTCTAGGTATAAAACTTTGAGCTAAGACACTTTAAACTTTGTCTTTTAGGTTTAAAGTTTTACACTTAGGATTCATAAACTATCAACTCTGCACTACAAACTTTAAACTGCTAGTTTCAAAACTTTAAACTATCACATTTAAAACTTTATAATGCTTGATTGAGAACTTTAAACTAAGATTTTATAAACTTTTGATCTACGACAATATAAACTTTGTACTGCTAAATTCAATATTTTGATCTATCACAATATAAACTTTGTATTGCTAGCTTCAAAACTTTGCACCCAGAATTTATAATCTTTAAAAACTATGACACTACAAACTCTTTACTGCTAGCTTCAAAACTTTATACTCCGAATTTATAAAACTTTGAACTATTGAATTACAAAATTTGTAATGCTAATTTGAAAACTTTGAACTATCAAATTATAAACTTTGTACTGCTAGGTTCAAAACTTTACACTTAGAACTTATAAACTTTGAACTATCACACTTCAAACTTTATAATGTTAGGTTCAAAACTTTGAACTATGACATCATAAACTTTGTACTGCCAGGTTCAAAACTTTACACCCAGAATTTATAAACTTTGACTATCACATTACAAACTTTGTACTGCTAGATTTAAAAACTTTGAAATATCACATTACAAAACTTTGTATTGCTAGGTTCAACACTTTACACTCGGGATTTATAAATTTTGAACTATGACATTACAAACTTTGTACTACTAGTTTCGAAAACTTTGAACTATCGTATTATAAAATTTGTACTGCTAGGTTCAAAACTTTACACTCAGAATTTATAAAATTTGAAGTATGAAATTACAAATTTTGTACGGTTAAGTTAAAAAACTTTGAACTATCACATTATAAACTTTGTACTGTCAGTTAAAAACTTCACACTCAGAATTTATAAACTTTGAACTATCACATTACAAAACTTGTACTGCTAGATTCAATACTTTTATCTATCACATTATAATCTTTGTATTGCTAGGTTCAAAAGTTTGCACTCAGAATTTCTAAACTGCTAACAAAGGAGGCTTCGGTTTTCTGACAATGCCAACCTATAAACCACACCTAAAATAATTAAGCATGGAATAAACTAGATGCCATACTTTCTTTCTATTATTATAACAAAAAAACAATGGAGGTCAGTCAACCTTGCATTTGATCCTGATTTTGGATGGATCACATCCCAGATGGCTTTCAGAGATAGCTGGGTTTCAACCGGTTGCACCAACATATGTGATAACTGCTAAGCAATCAAGTACCTACAATTATTCGGTGTAACTTAACTAGACTTATGCACAAATAAATTTGCTAGAACCACACAGTGAAAATTACAACACAAGGAGATCATTTTTGGCACATCAGGCCAAGTTTGGAGAACTCTCAAAAGCTGTGGATGTGACTCATCCATTATTTAGTGTGAACTACTTCTAGCACCTAGTGTAATTGGCGGTGCCTTGTAGGTACAAAAAGAAGGAAAAAGGAACATTAAGAACATATCACATATTCTGCTGCCGCAAAAATGACTGGAGAAGAATACTAACCAAAGCAGCGACAAGCCTAGACACACCTCATTTGTAGATCCTTTTTAATTGAATTGGTGAACTTGCTCAATAGGGTCACATATCTTTAAAGAGGAAAAAGAACCATCAGTTAGAATTAACACAAAGAAGGATCTGATTTCCCCCAACAAACTATGATCCTATCCACTCATGCACGCATGTGTTAGCTCACTAATTAAAAAAACATAGCATAATTGCATTGCTGAGGTAACAACTTGGGTGCAACCACCTGTTCAAATGTCTATTTATATACACTACTAAGAAGGTATTATTAAAGAATCATATTAACTTGTTTTCCACTAAACCAAGAAGCACAAAACTTTCGAAAAGCATCGATAAGAGCACCCAGTGCTTTCTCTCCCGTGGATCCCCTGCACTAGTCATGCATGTTACAGTGGAAAAAACAGTTAGTAATGTTATTTGGTCATTGACAGCCTGAATGATCCAAGGAATTGGAGAATTGAGCGAACTTGCATCATCTTGCAAACATTGCTGGTGCTGAAGACTTTGTGCACGAAGGAGAACTTGTGGGGGTCCTCAGGAGGGAAGTAGGGCATAAACATACACTCCTGCGTGCACCGCCGTCGCAGTAGCTTGAACGATGCGCACGGCGGGTTGTTGCTGCTACTGCTCCCACTCCTGCTGCTGGCCATGTTTGAGCATGCATATTGAACAGATTATTGCCAAAGAATTATCATAGTAGCCACATATATCTTCATCTATCTAAGCATGCATATTCAACAGATAGATGCATGTTTACAGGTAAAAATCTACAACCTTAACTATATGTATTTTCATCTATCTAAGTACTCATAGAAAGAACAAAAACAACAGGACGACAATGAATGCTCATCAGGTAACAGGACGACAGTGAATACTCTTCACCAAGGATATCTAAAATTTGCATTTCACCGAAGAAAGAAAGTCCACCAACAAACACCCATTGTCACCAAAAACATTCCCCGATTGACAGAATGTCTTACACACACAAACGAAAGCGCACCCACAAAAAATATATGAATTTATTTGACCTTAGATATTATCTAACCTTGTTTAGTTGTTGAACAACAACCATACAATCTATCTAATTGTAACAAGTAAGAACATGTACAGTGAAAGGCTAGTTTGAGTCTTTCCGTGTGATTTGGCCATGGAGGACAATAGGTTGCTTGGAAAACAACTCTAATCCTACATGCTGCTAATTCGGCAAGGGAACAAAAATCTTCTATTCCAAGCATAACTGAGCTATACAATATTCGTCATAGAAAGGGGCACTGGTGCACAATAAGGTGCTGCAGTAATTCGTGAAACATCAAAATCGGAGCTTTTCAGTAAGGCACCACAATTAATGAAACGATGTTTCTAGCACTCCTTTATGGAAGGCACCACAATTCATGGAACATAAGAGTCCATATATCATAAGCACCAGAGAAAAAGGCTATCCTTTCTATCCATAGAAGTCTTAACAAATATCACTGCTCCTGAAACGAACCTCACAAGGAATTTGTAGAAGACGTGGGCTATGCATGGATAAAAAAATAATAAAAACAAACATACCATAATGAGAATGAATGGTTTCTCAAAATCTTTCCAATGAATCAGTAGATCAGCTGTGTAGCCAATATAAGCAAATAAGCTAAATATACGTTGGCCCAAATTACCTGTTATTTATATATAGCTTGTTGTGGCAAATTGTAGAGTCTCTCTTGTATCCGTTATGGCTACCAGAATTGGTGGCACATAGATCTCTCTCATATCCTTTATGGCTATCAGCATCCTCCTACATATGGGCTCCATCACCATATGATAATTAACCTGAACAGCCATTTTGTCTATGTTTTTTAAATGAATATATGATGATACCTATAAGACACTAAGATCTCAGGCTAAAACAAATGAAATCTCATGACATTGTATCTTTCATCTTCAGAAGCTACAAAACGGTTATGTTCTTTTCATTTGTTCTCTCATTAACTCTTATAAGCCTGCAAAACTTTTAACACTACTAAGAAATAAACATCATAGTCAACATATCCTGCTGCTTGGGAGAACACGCAAATATCACCAAACTACTAACCACAAGGGTTCTCTTAAACATGAAGATATAGTGTTGTAGGTGGAAGAAGTACAATAAATATTACTCACCAAAATTTGGCAGCCCCAAAACTTCTATCTTCCATCCGTGAGTCACAGGTTTGAGCTACCAAAACCAGTCAAATAAATATCCTTGAACTGAACAAAGAACCTGATAATTGTTAGAATGATTATCTGGCCTTTTGTTCATGCTACATACGCTGTATAAAGTCAGTTAGTTTGAGGGAAACAAAGTAAGAACCCACAAGCACAAAAACGAAATATGGTGGGCATAGGTAATGCGCTCTAATTGCACTCATCAAACATCATCAATAGTGGTGACCACGAGCAATAGGATTTGAAAACAAAGTTGCCCAGGTACCTAAATCAAAGGAATAGAGTTGGTAAGTGGCATGCTTGCTGGAGATCGACAGGCCCTGTGAGGAAATACGATAGCTGCTCAGGCCGGCACAGCGGCGCCAACTCCAGCATCAGGACCTCAAGCAGTGACCCCTAGGCCCTAGGTGCAGGCTGCAGCTGGCCAGCAGCCACCCACCGGCGTATAGAGGCCAGGAGCGAAGTGCGCAGGAGGGGGCGAGGGGAGCCGCCGCTGCGCTGCGCTCGAGTGGAGAGGAGAGCGCTGTCATAGGCCATTTGATGCCCTGACCGCGAGCGTGAGTGGATTCGAGCGACCGAGCCAGCAGCGGCGGCGGGATTTGGCGCTAGTTGTCGAAACCTCGAACTCTAACCAATCCGACACCGACATAGAGTTCCGGGTGACGGGCCGGACGAGCTGCGTCGAGTGTCGGCGGAGCACACCAGCGGTGGACAGGGGAGGGGCGGCGAAGGTGGATAGCGTAGCGCGGGCGCTAGGATCCGGTGCCGGAGGAGCCTCGAGCGGCAGCGTGTGGGGGATGATGGGAAGGGAAAGAGAAGAAGAAAACGGAAGGTGCCTGATGGAAAGGGAAACAAATGCCAAAAGAAGAAAGTGTGTGTTGCTAGCGCCAGGAGTGCACGCGCATTGTATAAGAATTGTGCTACAGACAGGTGGACTCTTACAAAAAAACACATAACCTTTCCACATGAAGTCGGATCAAAATAAACCTTATAGAGTTTAAAGAGGTCTGAAACTTTGTAATTGACAACTTCTTAATTCAGATGGTGTACATGTCTAAATATTCAATATAAGTCTCAGATCAAATTTGAAATGGTTAATAATGTTCAGTGGAGACAAAGTCAATATCAAAGTTATAGTATCAACGAGACCTATAACTTTGCAGTTGACAACCTCTGTGATGATTATTAATAATACCAAATATACATTATAAGATTGATAATGTGTTGTTTTAATAATAGTCACAAATGTTGCGTAGTATGGATGCTTGAGAGAATGTTCATGTCATGAATTTGAGTCCTAGAAACACATATTTTCTGTTTTTTATCACTTATTATAACTGTCGGGTAATAGAACCATCAGAGATGGGACAAGTCTATCACTGCCAATTGCTCTTTGCCGGATTCATATTCGGCAATGATACCCGGTTTACACTTGGCAATGATGTGGTAATTAACTGACGTATTGTATTGTTGTATGCGTAGAGTTTATAAATGAATAAAACCATCAAACTGGTCTCTCGCACCGACTCAAGATTAGGGTACGGTGAAACTCGTAAATCATTTTAGTTTGTGTTGTTTCAACCTTGCGTATTATCTCCGTCGACGGCCTGGCTACGTAAACGTCACTAGCAAAGAAAACAACAATCTAGCTAAGGCACCGGTAAAACAGTTTCTAGAGGCAGGGTGATCTACATAGCCTTTATTAAACGTCTCTGGAAATCTTCATTTTCTAGAGGCAATAATCAGCTTAGGTAGGCTGGTTCCTAAAATCAATTTCTGACAACACGAAATATTGGAGAACTGGAGAATAGCTAAACCATCTTTTAGTCTCAATAATACAAGCCACGAGTTGCATAGTTTGTTACATAAAATTTTGGCACGCATTCCTTGTTTGGATGCGTATGTATTCATTTTAATCCACATGTATTAAAGTGGATTGGAGTGAAATTAAACTAAATTCTGTTCCAATCCACTCCAACACATATGGATTGAAGTGGATACACAAGCATCCAAACAAGGCCTTGTTGGATTTCAACCCAAGATCTCCTTTACCATCCCAATACAAACCTGTCACTAATTGTAACCGGACCATGAGTTCCGTTCCCAAGCAGTTAGTGTTGGATGCCTGACAAAAAAAATGAAAAGTTTGTTTATAGAACATCTGAGAGGCTACGTTCTAACCTATATTTCGACCTATAAATGGTCTGAAACAAAAAGTTGTCAACAGAAAGGGTTTAGATCTCATCCAGCTCTATAATTTTGGTAGAAACGATGTTTTCATCCAACTTCCAAATGAGAAGTAATAAATTTATTTGTGTGGAAACTATTTCTATGGGTGGTTTTGTAATTACTAAAAGGCCTACATATGAAAAATAACTCAGTTTCCACTGGCATAGGAACGAAGGATCTCGCGCGATGGTGAAGATCTCTGGTTCAAATCTTATGAAACGCACATGTGCCTCATGCAAAAAATTATGTAACTTGTCGAATCGCTTTATCCTGAGATTAAAAGTTGCAATTTTTGTGTAATTTGTTAATTATAGTGAAAAATTATTTATATGAGGTAGGATTATGCGGTTCTAGAAATTATCTCTAGAGGCAGCTATTTGCCTGCCTCTAGGGGAAAAAATTGGATGCAAACCTCCTACACGGCACCTTCGCGCAGACTCACCTTGGATGGAAGACACATGCCCCAAAAAGTCCATCACACGGTCAGGGGTGGTTGAGTTTTCAGTTGCCAAGAGGCCCACCAAAGTTGGCTCACCGAAGTTTAAGCCTGAGCCAACCACCCCCCTGACCGTGTGATGGGATTTTAGGACACATGGCCTCCATCCAAAGTGGGACTACACGGAGGTGCCGTGCAGGGGGTCTGCACCCAATTTATGTTGTCCTTGATGTAGAAGCAGGTGAAAAAAAATACCTCTCCCTATTGTAATTTTATTGGTGCAAATGTATCAAATTTTCTGGCTGCAATATCAGTGTATAACAGAAATATATTGTTGATGAGGCTGACAAGGTTAAACTCAAACAAGTGCAGCTAGTTCCTGACTGAAGTGACACAAGCTTAGGGATCAGTAAACAGAATGAGGCAGCCAAATAATTGTCAAAAGTACGTGATAGCAAGAAATGGTCCAAGAAAAGGAGGGACGAATTAGGCTCTAGAAATCTATTACCACCTAAAAAATAACGAAGAGTATCATCGACGTGCCCCGTGCTCCCGCCATATATGGCGAAAAGAACAACGTCAAAAAAAATCTGATCTGAAAAACACAACGCCAAAAAATTGTTACCCAAAATAAAAAAATACGGCTACAAAACACCATAAAAAAGACAGTCACAAATCCGATCCCTGCATCCGCCCCGCCCCCGCCTTATTACGGCAAAAAAAACGATGCCAAAAACATATTCCAAATATGATCCGAAATAAAAACAAAAATACGGCAAAAAAATTTATGGCAAAAAAATGTTTCTGAAAAAGAAGCATATACGGCAAAAAAACATTTCAAAAACAAACTCTTACACATTGAAAATCATATACGGCAAAAAAAACCATTTCCGAAACAAACTCTTCCACAATCAAAATCATATAAAGAACAGATTACAGGCCAATGAAACAAGTCAGGCATATATTCAAACAGAGGATGCACATATTCGTACACAAGTAATCTTTGCTGACACTGACAAAACAAATCAATAAAATCTCTCCGTGCAAAAATGAATCAATCTCCTAAAAAATCAAATAAAATAGTTTTAATAAGATATAGAAGTTTAACTAAAGTAAACATATGCAAATAACAATTCACTCAAATTTGACTTAGATAGATGTGGTGAATACAGGTGTTGCACTATAAAATGGAATTGATCGATTTCAATTGATTACGTAAAGATAATGTCACACCCATTTTTAAGGAACAAATGGAGTGCATACTCTTATGTGCGCCCAGAGATCAATCACACATAAGTTGACAAATATAAATAGTATCATCACAAATGTTTATTACATAACGAATAGAATCACAGAGTCTTCACATAAATAAGCGGAAACTTAATATAAATATAGTGGTAGCTAGCTCCATAGCACAGGCACGTCAACTGGTTGACCACAAGTCTAGTAATCTTCAGGAAAGTAGTAGTAGTAGTCACTATTTGCACTTTCGGGATTCCATCCTGTGGTGGGGGAATGCAAGGGTGAGCACAAAAGTACTCAACAAGTGTAACATGGGGTTCATGTAGCTCAAGTAGGCTAGACACTGGTTCAACTGCATGTAGCTTTTAGTTGATCATGTTTTAAGCAATTGAGTAGCATCAAGTGGGTAAATTCCCGAAATAAACATATGATCATGTAAAGAGAATAATGAATAGCAAAAACAAGTAAATTAATAGTGATCTCTATTCCGTAAGGGTCCAAGGCCGCTCGTGTCCGTGAGCACGGCTGATATACCAGTTTTACACTCTGCAGAGGTTGTACACTTTCACTGTGAGTCGTGATCCCCAAAAGCCCGAGGTCATGACTCCCCATTGGACAATCAGGATTCACTATGAAGTCTTTCCAAGGTTCGTCTAACAAGTTAGGGCCGCTAGGTTTCTGTGGCCTGCGAATGTAGAGCCCCCCTTCCATATGGCACAATGACACGCAGCCTATACTCATAGGGACAGGAGCCGCACTACACCCAACCCGGAACACACCCCTCTTGCGCCATAAAGGTAACCACTAACAAGCTAGAAAAGGTCCTCTTATATGACTAAAGCCAGAGCCATGTAGCCCTCACAGCTGTACTGTAAGTCCCGGATGTTCGCTTACAGATAAGTCCTTACGGAGAGGAATCTAGAGATAACTCTAGCCCTCTTGTTCCCTGTTGCTAAAAAGCATCTTTTAGAGTTATTGCATATATCATTAGTCAAATTACAAGATCATTGTTTATGTAAGCGCTAGCCACTACCCAATGCCAATAACCATAGGATTCAAGGAACAAGATCAATACTACGGCATCCTTAACAAGGAGACACATGCAGCATGAATTAAGTGAATTAAAGTGAGTAGGTAACAAGGATGATCCCATGCTATACTTGCCTTGATCTAGCTGATCCTGTTGATCCGACTCGTAAAAGTACTCTTGATCACCAACAAACTGATCACCGTCTATTTGCGATTAACATGTCAACAACAATCATCCAGGGGCAATCATGCAAAGCAAACAAAGCTACAATTAGAACAATACACCAACAGTAGTAAAATAAGATGAAAAGTTTTAAAACAAATCTACATC
The DNA here is from genome assembly GCA_022457205.1 of Saccharum spontaneum. Taxonomy (NCBI): domain Eukaryota; kingdom Viridiplantae; phylum Streptophyta; class Magnoliopsida; order Poales; family Poaceae; genus Saccharum; species Saccharum spontaneum. Next base: position 56,763,928 of record CM039596.1, read on the forward strand.
GCTCTAGGATCACACAGACGCGAAGTTCACGCAAATCGGAGCTAAAACGGAAAAGTTATGATTTAAACAAGATTTCCTTTATTAAAGTAATAGATTAAATCTAACCTCAAATTTAAAAAGTGTAAAACCTACTGTACAGCAGTACTAATAGATAGAATATGAAATTATGAACCTAACGCGACTTGAACGGATCAAATCGGAGTTAAAACGGAGATTTTATGACCTAAATAGACCTAGTGGCAATTCTGTAAATAGCTGAAAGCGTATTTTCAATTAAACCGACGAAATTTACGTTTTCTAATTATCAAAGCGTAAACCAGTAAATACGCCATGGACCGCGGGTTAAGACTTTAGAAAATCCAGGGTTTCTTTAGCAAAAATACCAAACGAAGGGGTATCTCGCGATCTAAGCCGTTGGATTAGATTTGGATGGCTGAGATCAGTCGAGGGAGAGGGAAGGGGAATTTCCCGGCCGGCACAGTGCCGAGCGCGGCGGTGGACATGACCGGCGGCGAGATAACTCGCCGGAGTTCGCGGTTAAGGCCCTAGAGGCCATGATTTGGCTCGGGAAAAGCACGGGAAGAACGAGAAGCTCAAACCGAACTCACCGGAGGGGAAAAACGGAGTCGGGGAGGACGATTTGACGACGGGCGGCTCCAATGGCGGGCGGCGGAGCACTGTGAACGACGACAAGACAAGTTAGCCGTCTAGATTGAAAATTGGAGCAGGGGAAAGCCTCACGAGTTCATGCCGATGACGAAAAACCTCTTAGCACTTACGGAGACGACCAATATAACGAGTTCGACGTCGGTTCCCGAGCTTAGGCGGCGGCGGCCCGGTGGCAGGAGGTGAAGGCGAAGCTAGGGGCCAAATTAGGGATGGAGGGAGGCGGTGGAGGCGGGCCGCTATTTATGAGAGGCTCACCGACGTGCGGGGCAAGCCAAGGGGAGGGAAAATCGGGGGCGGCACGGCACCGGACTCTCCACACCGGTGTCCGGTTCGGTTACAACGCAAGGAAGAAGAAGCACTGTGGCGTGGGCCCGGCGTGTCAGCGAGTCAAGCGGAGGAGGGAGGTAACGGCCTGGCGCGGCAGCCGGTTGGGCCGGCCCGCGACGCGGCTGCGGGGAAAAATCGGCTGGGCCGCGGGTGAGGAAACCGATCAGCCCAAGAAGAAGAGAGGGGAAGGCCGGGCCTTCGGGCCGAATTCGGAAAAAAAAACAAATTCCTATCCCCTTTTCTTTTTTCCAATATTTCAAATACATTTTCAAATGATTTTTGAAATCATTTTCTTCTTGAAATAAAAACCAATCACACAAATAAAAATATGCATCGGCATGTATGCACAAACACTTATTTAATCCCTATATTTGATTTTATTTAAACAAAAATTATTATTTTGCTAGGTTAAAATGCTCACAAAATTGCGTAAGTAATTCAAATTCCCTATTTAAAAAATATTCAAAAGTTTAGGGTGTTACAATTCTACCCCCCTTAAAAGAATCTCGTCCCGAGATTCGGACGATGCTTACTCAAACAACTGTGGGTATGCTTTTCTTAAATCCTCCTCTCTTTCCCACGTAGCCTCTGCTTCCGAATACCGACTCCACTGAACTTTACACATCTTTATAACTCGGCTTCGGGTAACTCTTTCCGCTGTCTCCAAAATTTTCACAGGATACTCCTCATAAGTAAGATTTTCCTTAACAGTGAGTTCTTCCAACGGTATCTGTTCTTCCGGTACACGCAGACCTTTCTTTAACTGAGACACATGGAACACATCATGCACACCTGCTAAACTCTCAGGCAATTCCAACTGATATGCCACTTCACCACGTCTCTCTAAGATTTTAAAAGGACCGACATACCTCGGTGCTAACTTTCCTTTCCGATTAAACCTTTTCACACCTCTCATAGGTGACACCTTCAGATAAACATAATCTCCTACTTCGAAAGTCAACTCTCTTCGTCGAGTATCGGCATAACTTTTCTGTCGCGACTGAGCTGCTTTCAAGTTATTTCGAATCATTCTTACTTGTTTCTCAGCATTCTTAAGCACATCTGGACCAAATACTTGACTCTCTCCCGTCTGATTCCAAAACAATGGAGTTCTACACTTCCTACCATACAAAGCTTCAAAGGGTGCCATCTGTAAACTTTTCTGATAACTGTTATTATAGGAAAACTCTGCATACGGCAAACTCTTGTCCCAACTGGTACCATACTGCAAAGCACAAGCTCTTAACATATCCTCCAATATCTGATTAATCCTTTCTGTCTGCCCATCTGTCTGAGGATGATATGCTGTGCTAAAATTCAGCTTAGTCCCTAATGACTCTTGTACTTTCTGCCAGTAATATGATGTAAACTGGGTACCTCGATCAGACACTATCTTCTTCGGAACTCCATGCAAACTTACTATTCTTTCCAAATACAACTCTGCCAACTTTGCACTGGAATACGTAGTTCTAACTGGTATAAAATGAGCAACTTTAGTCAAACGATCCACTATAACCCATATTGAATCAAAACCCCTCTGAGTGCGTGGTAATCCTACTATGAAGTCCATACCAACTTCTTCCCACTTCCACTCGGGTATCTGCATCGGTTGCAGCAATCCTGCAGGTCTTTGATGTTCAGCTTTAACCCTCTGACATGTGTCACATAGTGCAACATACTCTGCAACATCTCTTTTCAAACCATGCCACCAATACTTTTCTCGTAAATCCATATACATCTTAGTACTTCCAGGATGAATAGAGTAAGCGGACTCATGAGCCTCCCGTAGGATTGCTCCTCTTATAGCTTTGTCCTCAGACACACATAATCGTTTTCCAAACCATAGGGTTCCCTTGTCATCCAACCGGAATCCAGGGGCTTTACCTTTCGGTATATTCCCTACTATCTCCTTTATCTTGCCATCCGTCAACTGACCCTCGCGTATTTGTTGCTCTAACATAGGCTCTACTACTAATTCCACTGCATTAACGGCAATACCCAAGTTTAGATGCTCAATCTCAGCACATAACTCATTTGACATCAGCATTACTTGTACCTCGTTAGCATAGCTCTTCCTACTAAGGGCATCAGCAACCACATTAGCTTTACCCGGATGATAGTGTACCTCCAGATCATAATCCTTAATCAACTCTAACCAACGACGTTGTCTCAAGTTCAGATCTGATTGAGTGAAAATGTACTTCAAACTCTTATGATCAGTGTAAATATCACTTTTATGTCCAATCAAATAATGCCTCCATATTTTCAAGGCATGCACAACTGCTGCTAACTCCAAGTCATGGGTAGGATAATTTAACTCATGCTTCCTCAACTGTCGAGATGCATATGCTACTACTTTGCCTTCCTGCATAAGCACACAACCAAGACCCAAACGAGATGCATCACAATAAATAGAGAAGCTCTTATTCAAGTCTGGCAAAACTAACACCGGGGCTGTTGTCAATCTTTTCTTTAGCTCCTCAAAATTAACCTGACACTTATCAGACCACACAAACTTAGCACTCTTTTCCAACAGCGCCGTCATTGGCTTGGCAAGCTTAGAAAACCCTTCAATGAATCTTCTATAATATCCAGCCAATCCCAAGAAACTACGAATTTCTCCCACATCAGTTGGCGGTTTCCAATTCAACACATCTTTTACCTTACTAGGATCCACTGATATTCCACCATTAGAGACCACATGACCTAGAAAAGCAACTTCCTTTAACCAAAACTCGCATTTGCTACGCTTAGCATAGAGCTTATGCTCTCTGAGCTTCTGCAGGACCAACCTCAAATGTTCCACATGTTCTTCCTTAGTCTTAGAGTACACCAGGATATCATCGATGAACACTACTACAAACTTATCAAGATACTCCATAAATACCTTATTCATCAAGTACATAAAGTATGCAGGAGCATTAGTCAAACCAAAGGACATTACTGTATACTCATACAAACCATATCGGGTGGTGAATGCTGTCTTAGGTATATCCGTGGCACGAATCTTCAACTGATGATAGCCAGAGCGAAGGTCAATCTTGGAGAACACACAAGCACCTCTCAACTGATCAAACAAGTCATCAATCCTTGGCAGCGGGTACTTATTCTTGATAGTTACCTCGTTGAGTGACCGATAATCAACACACATCCGTTGCGAACCATCCTTCTTATCAACAAAGATCACAGGAGCTCCCCATGGTGATGAGCTAGGACGAATAAAACCTTTCTCTTGCAATTCTTTTATTTGTTTCTTAAGTTCTTCTAATTCGTTAACCCCCATCCTATATGGACGCTTAGCTATAGGTGCAGTTCCAGGCAATAATTCAATAATAAACTCAATGTCGCGGTCGGGTGGCATACCTGGCAAGTCGTCGGGGAACACATCCGGAAATTCATCCACAACTGGATCCTCTTGATTAGCATTATCATCAAGTCGATTTACTGTAGCTGTCTGCGGCTTCTGCACTACAATCTCCACACTAATGCGATCTCCCTTCGGTGTTGTCAGGGCTACTGCCTTTTCCTTACACTGAATCACTGCCTGATTTTGCTTCATCCAGTCTAATCCCAGAATAAGATCAATCCCAGCTGTTCTCAACACTATAGGACTCACTTTGAACTCTACCCCCCTTAAATTTAAACTAATAGGGAGGCATTGATAGGAAGCTTGCATACTACCCCCAGGCGAGTTAACTAGTATATGGTTTTTCATGGCACACAAAGGAATGCTATTTGTCTTAACAAATATTTGAGATATGAATGAATGCGAAGCTCCAGAATCAAAAAGAACAGTGGCAGGGATGGAGTGGACATCGAACGTACCGAGCATAACTTCAGGTTCCGACATTGCAGTCTCCTCCGACAAGTGAGTCACCTTCCCGTAGTAGGGTGGCTTCTGATTACTATTCTGCTTCTGAGGAGTTTGCTGGTTGGCCTTCTCAGGACAGTTATAAGACAAGTGACCCTCCTTTCCACAACGGAAGCACTTGGTTGGAGTATTAGGAGCACTAGTCTTCATTGGGGTGTTGTTAGGGGTACTCTGTCGCTGATTCTGGTTCCCATTCTGCTGTTGAGAGCGTTGATTGCCATTCTGCGACTGATAAGGAGGACGTTGCAGAAACTGGTTACGTGGAGGAAGTTGACCACGATTCCATTGGTTGGGCGGATACCTCTGCTGAAAACCTTGTTGATAACCAGTACGTTGGCGAGTGTTATTCCCAGATATCTGTCCCTAAAGTCTCTTTCTTTTAGCATCCATCTCCTTGCGCTTATTATCCACCACAATAGCACGATTCACTAGAGTTTGATAATCTGGGTAAGCATTAGACATTAGCTGCAGCTGAAGACCATCATGCAGACCCTTCAGGAAAAGTCGCTGCTTATCAGCATCATTAGCCACCTCATTTGGCGCATAACGTGACAACTGAGCAAACTTGTCTCTATACTCTGCCACAGGCATAGATCCCTGTGTCAAATTGCGAAATTCTTCTGCCTTCAATGCTATCACCCCCTCTGGTATATGGTAGGACCTAAAACTCTCGGTAAACTCCTGCCAAGTAATAGCGGGAGCATTGGCAGGACGGCCATACTGATATGAATCCCACCAATCTTGAGCTGCTCCTTGAAGTTGTCCTGAAGCAAACAACACCTTCTGCTGATCATTACACTGAGCAATGTTGAGTTGCTTCTCTACTGCACGAAGCCAATCATCAGCTTCCAGTGGATCTGAGGCATGTGTAAACACTGGGGGATGACCCTTCAAAAACTCTCCACGCTTATCTCGCGCAGGTGCTCCTCCAACTGGCTGATTTTGCTGATTGTTCACCAGAGCTTCCATTAGCTGTGTCTGTATGGCCAAAAGCTCATGAATAGTAGGTGTTGGTCCAATTCCACGACCACGGCCTCGACCTCGTCCTCTTCCAGACATCTGTTATCCAATATAGTATCAAATCTTAGAGATTACCACATAATAGACAATTCTAGAGATAGAGATTAGAATCTGAAAATTTTCTGGACACATCCCATTTTCAGCTGTTCGGTAAAACAAACCTATCTCGAGTTACAGATATCCAGTAGAGGTGTTCTTTACATGGTTGGAAAGCTTATGAAATTATCTAGAACTTTTATTTAACTCATACTTCCAGACTCTGTCACGAAGTTACCCAAAAACAGAACACAACAGAAACTGTTTCTGACCTCCAGACTGCACAGTAACTTCATCTTGTAACAATTATAACTCATGATCCAGATTAGATAAAAAGTTGATTCTAGAGGCATTGGAAAGGTACGTGGGTCTAGATTCTCTCATAAAAATTTCAGAATTTTTCGCTGATCAGTTA